>CAUYRT010076791.1:0-10930 GCA_963574885.1 Lepilemur ruficaudatus
TAGCTGGGACTACAGGCATGAGCCACCATGCCTGGCTAATTTTTTCTATATATTTTAGTTGGCCAATTAATTTCTTTCTACTTTTTAGTAGAGACGGGATCTCACTCTTGCTCAGGCTGGTCTTGAACTCTTGGCCTCGGCCTCCCAGAGTACTAGGATTATAGGCATGAGCCACCGAGAAGCCACCGGCCTTCTCCTAACATTTTATTGGAAAAATTTACCAGAGTTGAAAGAAGAGTTCAATGCATATCCATGTGCCTTGCACCTAGATTCAGTAATAGTTAATGTGTTAGCATATTTGTGTCAGCATGTGACAATATTTGGTCTTAAGGAGACTTCCTGGTGGTTAGGAGTGTGGAGTCAGTCTGCCTGGGTCCCAAAGCCAGGTGCTCTGTTTTCTATTGTGTGACTCAACCTTGGACAAGATCCTTAACATCTCTCTAAGCCTGTTTCCTCAACTATAAATAGGATGACATCTTCTCAGAGATTTCAGAAGATTAAATGGATTATATGATTAACATATAAGATTATATGTTTGGCATATAATAAATGCTCAATAAATATCATTTGGGACTTGTCTTATCTCCTCACTTAGCCTGGAAGATAGAACAATATCTTGACCAGTTTCACCTTAAATATATGGCCACTAACCTCAAGTGGGCCCTTTGTGTTGTCTGATAATCCTGCTATATCTCACCCCTTCATTCACTCTCTTACTTTCTTGGATGATTGTTTCACTCATTCTTCCCCTTTCTTCAACCCTTTAATACTTCCTGCCCCTTCTTCACTCTCAGCTGACAACTGTCCTTCTTATTTCATTGAGAACATAGACACAATCAGAAGAAAACTTTTATGCATTCCTACTACATCTGCTATCTTGCTTGCATCTGTGACTTCATCCCTATATTGTAGATCACTGTCCGTATTCCTAGCTAAGGCCAACCCTTCCACTTTTATGCTAGATCTATTTCCTATTGCCTATTCAAGACATAACTCTGACAATTATCCCTTCTCTCTCCTGCATTATCATTTTTTTCTTCTTTACTAAGTCGTTCCCATCACCATTCACTAAATCTCCCATCTTACCAAACACCCTCCCGTGACCCCATATTCATCTCCAACTACTGTCCAATTCCTCTGCTGCCCTTTAAACAAAAGCTCTTTGGTAAGCTCTCTGTGCTCAAAAATCCGTCAACAGATCCAGCTTATTTCACCATGAAACTTATCTCGAGTCTGAATACTTCCTAACACTTCCATCATTAACAGCCTGGTCCAAGCCCCCATCATCTTGCTTGTACCACTGCAAGCCTTCCTAATTATTTTTCTGGGTTTCTCTCTTGCCTATTCTATACCCATCAGTCATAGTGATTCTTTAAAAACATGTCAGACCATGTTTCCCTCTGCCCTGAAACATGTAACACTTTTTTGTCAACCCAGACAAAAATTCAAAGTCTTTGCACCTCATTTCTTATACTTCCTCCTTTATTTAGCTCCAGCCATGATGGTGTTTCTTTTTTTTTTTCTTCTCTTCCTTCAACATACCAGGCACAAATTGGCCTCAGGGATTTTCTACTTGATATTTCATCTGCCCAGAAGGATCTTCTCCTAGACATTCACATGGCTTGTTCTCATATGTCATTAAAACTTCTACTCAAATGTCAATCTTCAGAGAGACCTTCTCAGACCACTCTGTTTTATTTTCTCTTATGGCTTTTGTTACTAACTGATATTTTTGTTTAATGAGTGCAGGGACTTTGTTTTGCACACTGCTGTATGCCCAATGCCTAGAAGAATACTTGGCATGTATCAGGCACTGACATATTTGTTGGATGAAACTTTTGTTTCCTCTATACTTCTTTAGTGTATAGAATAGAGGTGAACACAAGTAAGTGCTTGACTAGTATTTATCAAAATGGGTAGAAACAGCATAATTTACAGAACATAAATTGGATTCCGTCAGCTTAAAGCAGAGCCCTTATATCTGGCAGTCATTCAACAAAAGTTCTTTAAAATGGGGATAACACTCCAGGCGCGGTGGCTCACGCCTGTAATCCTAGCACTCTGGGAGGCTGAGGGGGGCGGATTGTTTGAGCTCAGGAATTCGAGACCAGCCTGAGCAAGAGCGAGACCCCGTCTCTACTAAAAAATATAGAAAAGAATTGGCTGAACAACTAAAAATATAGAGAAAAAATTAGCCGGGCATGGTGGCGCATGCCTGTAGTCCCAGCTACTCGAGAGGCTGAGGCAGAAGGATTGCTTGAGCCCAGGAGTTTGAGGTTGCTGTGAGCTAGGCTGATGCCACGGCACTCTAGCACAGGCTACAGAGTGAGACTCTGTCTCAAAAAAAAAGAAAAAGAAAAAGAAAAAGAAAAAGAAAAGATATATGAAAGCATCCAGTTTCTATTTTTTTTTTTTTTTTTTTGAGACAGACTCTCACTCTGTTGCCCAGGCTAGAGTGCTGTGGCGTCAGCTCACATCAACCTTGAACTCCTGGGCTCAAGCAATCCTCCTGCCTCAGCCTCCCAAGTAGCTGAGACTACAGGCGTGCGCCACCATGCCCGGCTAATTTTTTCTATGTTTTTAGTTGTCCAGCCAATATCTTTCTATTTTTGGTAGAGACGGGGTCTCGTTCTTGCTCAGGCTTGTTTCAAACTTCTGACCTTGAGTGATCCACCCACCTCAGCCTCCCAGAGTGCTAGGATTACAGGCGTGAGCCACTGGTGCCCGGCCCAGTTCCTGTATTTTGTTAAATATAAACTACTCAAAACTGTGAAATGAATAAACAGATTCCAAGGGCATCAATTATGGGAATGACTCTGTCTCAGGATGAATTATACCTTTAGACTGATGAGTGCCTAGATGAAGCAGCTTTATCAATATAATTCTGAGGAAGGTGAATTACTGCTATTATTATTATTATTTTTAGAGACAGGGCCTCACTCTGTCACCCAGGCTGGAGTGCAGTGGTGCAATCATAGCTCACTGCAGCCTCCAACTTCTGGGCACAAGCAATCCTCCCGCTTCAGTCCTCTGGGTAGCTGGGACCATAGGCACTTGCCACCATGCCTGGCTAATTAAAAAATTTTTTTTGTTTTTAGAGATTGGGTCTTGCTCTGTTGGCCAGGCTAGTCTTGAACTCCTGGCCTCAAGGGAACCTCCTGACTCAGCCTTTCAAGTAGCTGGGACTACAGCATGTGTACTGAGCCAGGCCTTACTATTATGTTTAATCTAACTCTCCATCTGAGTACGGAAGCTAGAAAAAGGCATACATATCAGCTGATTAGTTTCACCCCAAATTCATGACCTCCTACTTTATGAGGGGCCTTAATGTCTCCTAGCAGTCCTATTACTGTTCCTTAGTCCATTTATTCTCTTACTCTACTAGATGAGTATTTCGTTCCTTCTTTCCCCCTTCCTTCCTTTAAAACCTCTTCCCTCACCCTCTTGGATGGTGGCCTTGTTGCCTATTTTACTTCAAAAACAGAAGCAATTAGGGGAGACCTTCCAAATGTTCCCAGCTGCCTGCATCAGGGCCCATGTGCCCTGCCTTCCCTCCAGTTACTGTGGATGATCTATTCTAGCTCCTATTCAAGGCCATCCCTCTACTCATGCACTAGATCTCACCTACTCTCTCCTACTCCAGTAATGATCCTCTTTCTCTCCTACAGTTTTTCCTATTGGTTCATTTCCATAAGAACGCAAACATTCTATAATTTCTGTCATCTAAAATAAAATCTTTTTGTGACCCCTATATCCCCCCAAACTCTCATCCCCATTTCTGTGGACTACTTCTATATTGGCTGCTTCAATTCCTCGTCTCCTTTTCTCTCTTGAATCCACTGCAACCAGACTCTTGCTTTCCTCCTTCACTGAAACTTCTCGTCAATGTCACCAGTGATCTCCATCCAGCAAAACTCAATGGTCATTCTCAGTCTTCATTTCACTTGGCTTACCTGCAGAATTCGAAATATTTCTTCACATGGCTTCTACATTACTATAATCTCTTGGCTTCTGTCCTACCTGACTTCTTCTCAGCTGTTGATTTTTCTTCATTTCTTCAATTCTAATCACTGGAATGCACTAGGATTTGATCCTCTTCTCTATCTGCACTCACTCCCTTGGTGATCTCATTCAGTCTCATGGCTTTAAATGCTATCCACAATAACCTCCTAATTTGTATCTCTAGTCCAGACCCTTCTCTTTACTTCATCTTGACTATCTATTTATAGAAGCGTCTCCTCTTAGATGATTAACAGGCATCTTAAATTTGTTAAAGAACAAGCTTTTGGGCTGGGCATGGTGGCTCACATCTGTAATCCTAGCACTCTGAGAGTCCAAGGCAGGAGGATCGCTTGAGGCCTGGAGTTCAAGACCAGCCTGCGCAAGAGCGAGACCCCATCTCTACAAAAAATAGAAAAATTAGCTAGGCGTGGTAGCATGCACCTGTAGTTTCAGCTATTCAGGAGGCTGAGGCAGGAGGATTGCTTGAGCCCAGGATTTGGAGGTTGCAGTGAACTATAATGACGCCACTGCACTCTAGCCTGGGTGACAGAATGAGACTCTTGTCTCACGAAAAAAAAAAAAAGAAAAAGAAAAAAAAAGAAAGGAAAAAAGAAAAGAAAAAGCTCCTGATTCTCTCCCTAAAACCTGCTGCTCACCTGCTGCTGTCTTCTCTGTCTCAGGAAATGGCAACTTCATTTTTTCAGATCCTCAGGCCGAAACTCTGAAGTCATCCTTGACTCCTCTCTTTCTCACAATACCATCTTTCCTATCAATAAATCATATTGGTCACAGCTTGAATCCAACCACTTACCATCTCCACTGCCACCATGCTGGTTTAAGCTATCATCACCTCTTACTTGGTTTTCTGCAATGACCTCATGCCAGGTTTTTCTCCTTCCTCTCTCATATCCCTTTTGTGCAAATCAGAGGTCTCCAACAGCTTCCCATCTCACTTGTAGTGAAAGTCAAACTCCTAAAAAAGACTCCCAAGGCCCTACATAATCTGTCCCCACCCGTAGTTAACTCTGATCTCATGTCCATCATTCCTCCTTTTTCCTTCCTCTGTCCACTCCAGCTACCCTGATCTCTTGTTATTCCTCAGACAGGCTAGTCACAGTTCCACCCCAGGTCCCTTGAAAGCTCTTGCCTCAGATAGCTACAAGCCTTACTCCCTCATCTCTTTCAGCTCATTGTTCAAATGCCACCTTTCGAAGAGGCTTCTCCTGACTACTCTATGTCAAACTGTGTTCCTCCGTTTCCACCCCAGCACTCACTGCCTCCCTTCCCTGCCTTTTCTCTATAGCACTTATTACCATCTAACATAGCAGTCATTTTATAGTAATATGTTTATTTGTCTGTGTATACACTAACTAGAATGTAAGCTCCATAGGGGCAGAATTTTGTCCATTTTGTCCTGTACAATTTCCCTAGCACCAATAAATCTTTGTTGAATAAATTTTGTTGACTTTTCTTATGCTCTGATATCAAGATCCGCTTCTTCAAATGATGAAGGAAACACACCTGGTAATAGGAAGGCTTGAGAGTACCTAAGGGGTCCAAGTTGGTGGCACTTTAATACTTTCATTAACATCTAATATTCTGATTTTTTTTTCCAGCTTAACACCAAAACATCCCCAGCAACCAACCAGGCATCTGGCCCAGATGAAAAAGGTGAGTGGGGCTGGGCTGGGCAGTTTGTAGAGTGGGTGAAAGTAGGGACATGAAAGCAAGTAGGGCTTTAAATCTGGGAGTTCTTAAAGTCAGATGTGAAAGGAGTAAGAATGTGGATAAGTGAAGCAAAGAACTAAGCTAGAACTACTATATATATATAAATAGTCTTCTTTCCAATTTTTCCCAGGAAGTAAACCTATCAGTATTTGCTCTTTGGTTTTAGAAACTGGGTCTGGAGTGGTTAGGAGAAGCAGGTATAATGATAAGAAGAAACTCATTAGATAATCCCAGATACTGCCTCCATCAGCAATTGAGGGAGAGCTGGGGAAAGTGAGTGTGCTTTGGGACCTGAACTGTAGGATTTAGGAATAAGTGATGATAGAAGACATCTGTGATTTGGTCCAAGAATAGCAAAGCTCCCCTAAGTAAATATAGCTAATTCCCAGCCTAGGTACCCTGACTCAAATTTCTAGGCGAATTATCAGGCATTCGTAGTCCTGGCAAAGTTGGTCCCCCCTACAGAGTCCAGCACAAAGTGGGTCTTAATCACTATATTTAGGACCTGGAGAAAGAGGCTGAGGCAGGTCTCGTTAACCCATTAATGAGTCTTCCAACTATCTGCAGGGAAACCTGGCAATGCCAAGAAGGCGGAGGAGGAGGAGGAGATTGACATTGATCTGACAGCACCAGAAACAGAGAAGGCTGCTCTTGCCATTCAGGGCAAGTTCCGGCGATTTCAGAAAAGGAAAAAGGATCCCAGCTCCTGAATAGCCAGCCTTGTCCTTCACCCTATTCCCTTCTCTCCCCTTCTCCACAGCCCTGACTCCCGCTTATCTTTGTCCCCTTTTTCCTCTAATCTCTTGCTGAGGCAAATTCAACCCTTATATATTCTTTTCTCTGGTCCCATCAAGCCATCACAGCAGTAGAGGCACAAGGAATGTGGGGGAAGATGAAGACTTCCATTGGCAGCCTCTAGCCTAAGAGTGGACCAATTTCTCCTTGGGGATAAAGCTCCCTGATCAGTACCTATGCCTGCCCTCTGGGATTGAAGAACAAGAGGCTTTGAGGTTGAGAGACCTCCCTCTACACACACACGCACACACACATACACACATACATGCACGCACACACACACACGGTGTGGGAAGAAGAGGAAAGCCTTCTGGGGGTAGGCATATTACAGCATTCACACTTCAGGTAACATTCTTTCCCTTTCAGATCCTTCTGCATCACCACCTCCAACTTCCCCTCCTAGGATCTAAGCCACAGTGTGGACTGGAGCCTCCCTTTCCCCCAGGCAGACCTGATTCCAGCAGCTTACCACAATAGTGCATGCCGAGTACATTAGTTCCAAGGAAGGAAGACTGGCCTGGTGCCCACAAGGAAAAGTTTCCTTCATTGTCTAGTCTAGGACCACAAGGGGCAGAAGTAGAAGAGGTTCCAAGGCCACTGGCAGGGAAATGAGAAGTAGGGTAGATTTAGGGAGGAAAGAAAAATGAAGAAGGGGAAAATCTCTGAAGCTACAAGTTACTGTTGGTGAAAGTATGCTCCTGAAGGATTCTTGGGGCTTTAGCTAACCTTCCTACCTCTAACCCCCAAAGTCTACCCATCGCCAGAGGCCACACAAACCAAGTTACCCCTGTAGTTTCCACTTGCCCCACTGTGGAGTCAGGGCAGAAATGGAATAGCCATTCTATGTGACTTTAGCATGTTTAATAATTATAACAATAAAAAACCCTCAATTGGGGTCATTTAACCTCTACTAATGTTTCTTCTTGGGAGGAATATGAATGTAAGCCTGAGCTGGCCCCAGGGAGGGTGGGAGAGCAACTGCATGGATTACATGGGGGCTCAAGAAACTAACACTTTCTGAGCAATTTTCAGACTGAAGCCAACCCTACCTTCCTTCTCTGACCTTGCCCTCACCTTTGTTTGCCACCCACATTCTCTCCGCTGCTGTTACCACCCCCAGTGCACACCTGCAAAGGAGTTCATCTTCCCTTTCTCCTTCCAACTAAGAGCATGCTTGGTATGCATCCCTCTGAAAATAAACCTAGTCTTCCTTGCTCCCTATCCCCAAATGACTTATCCTAGATTTCCTTCCTGCTTTGTCTTCCTCCCACACTCTCCCCTCCCCTCCCACTATTTATCAAACATAAGGGAAGGAGAAGATGACTGGTCCCTAGAGAGCACCACTGTTACACTGATGATTTTAAACCATGAATTAAATAAAATGATGGTTTTCAAGTGAGCTTATATTGCTGAGAAATGACCTCTATACATTGAAACCAGAAGCCAAATGCTTGAAGACTGAGCAAAGAATGATCTCTCTTTGCCCCCTCCCTCACTTCTTTTCATTTTAAATTGTTTTTATTGTGGTAAAATACACCTGACATAAAATGTAACATCTTAACCATTTTTAAGTATACAGTTCAGTGACATTAAATACATTCATAACATTGAGCAATCATCATCACTACCCATCTGTCATCTTCATCTTGTGAAATTCTTTTTTTTTTTTTTTTTTTTGAGACAGAGTCTCACTGTGTTGCCCGGGCTAGAGTGCCATGGCGTCAGCCCAGCTCACAGCAACCTCAAACTCCTGGGCTCAAGCAATCCTCCTGCCTCAGCCTCCCGAGTAGCTGGGACTACAGGCATGCACCACGCCATGCCCGGCTAATTTTTCCTATATATATTTTTAGTTGTCCAGATAATTTCTTTCTACTTTTTTAGTAGGGATGGGGTCTTACTCTTGCTCAGGCTGTTCTTGAACTCCTGACCTCAAGCGATTCTCCCACCTCAGCCTCTCAGAGTGCTAGGATTACAGGTGTGAGCCACCGAGCCTGGCCCATCTTGTGAAATTCTATATCTTTTTTTTTTTTTTTTTTAGAGACAGGGTCTTGCTCTGTCACCCAGATCCGATCATAGTTCACTACAGACTCGAACTCCTGGGCTCAAACAATCTTCCTGCCTCAGCCTCCCAAGTAGCTAGGACTACAGGCATGTGCTACCATGCCCGGCTAATTTTTAAAAATCCTCTGTAGAGATGAGGTCTCACTATGTTGCCCAGGCTGGTCTCAAACTCCTGGGCTCAAGTCATCCTCCTGCCTCAGCTGGGATTACAGGCCTGAGCTACCATGCCCAGCCCCTCTATAGACCCTTTAAACAATAACTCCTTATCTCCCCTCTTCCCAGCCTCTGGCAACTGCCATTTACTTTCTGTCTCTATGATTTTCTTTTCTTAGTTATTTCTCCTTCTCTTCTTGATTAAAGAACATAGAAGTCAAAACTATGTAGTGGCTATAATATAAATAAGAAACAAGGGACAATATCCCTGGAAGGCAACCTATATCCCAAAGTTTATTCATGCCCATGGCTATAGGATATTAGGGAAATTGAACAGAAATTCATGGGAAGGGCTCACGTTAAAGGAAGTACTTTCTCTTCTGATGCCAGAAAAGAAGGAGATTTTACTGTTACGTTGGAATCTGTTCTGAGTGCAATATAGTAATGATGGTGGCCTTTAGTCCCCGTCTCATAGGTAAATAAAAGGATACCTCATTGCCACAACTGGTGTGTGTCCAGTGCGTTCTGGTAAAACAAGAGTATTCCCTGTTGCCTTGTCCCATGGACATGAGGGGAGAATTGACTGGTGCTGTATCTTGGTCTGCTCCTGTGGACACTAAGGCAAGGCAGGTGCTCCCTGTTCCTGGTGATGTGGGCTTTTGAGAGTTGGCCACTGCTAAGGCAATGGTGGAGTTCTTTGTCCCCTCTCCTGTATACTCTGCTGTTTGGGGAATATCTGCTGATTTGTTTTTTGCCACAGTGATCTGGAGCACAGTGCTGAAGTGATTTTTCCCTTTACCATCTCTTGCTTCAAAAGTGTTATGCTTGTCCTCATACATATTTTTAATAAAGTGCATGGTAGCAAAAATCATAGTTGTTGCTCTGGGAAAGATAGTTCTGACCAGAAAGAGAGACTTGGGCATCTTTTGCTGAACCAATGGTAGTTCTCAGTAAATGTTCTGAAAGCTAGTTTCCCTCTGCCAGGCTGCTTATGCCTACCTTGAATACCTAAATTGAGCCTCTTCTCTCTGGCATGCCTGTAACTCCTCCTTGGGGCCCTCGCCCAGCATGGGCTGGGATTTACATCTTGAGGCTCTAGACGCTGCTTTTCTTTTCTGTCCCTTTAGTACCTACTGTTGGAGAAATAATCCTAAAGTACTAATCACTGAGGAATTATTCTTCAGTGCTTCGTTTCGTGGAGCAAAAACTGCAAGTCTTTGGGGGAATCGGTGAATGCCAATATATAAATGGCTTAGCGGAAGAGACAGGCATAAGAAACAGTCAAGGAAGAAAACTAAAAAGAAAAATCTCTATTTTTCTTATAGTCAACAGTCTGACACCAAAGATACGAGTTTTTCCCTCACATTAAGCAATTCTCCAATTTCTCTGGACACCAACTGGGCATCTTACAATTCAGTTATGACAAACTACCTGGAGTTAATGCCAGGTGCAAGTGTAAGGTTGTGACCTGTATTTCTGGCCAACTGGCTATAAATCAGGGATCCCCATGACTCTTTCCTTGGGTTCAATAGTTTTCTAGAATGGCTCACAGAACTCAGGAAAGTACTTTACCTACTATAACTGGTTTATGATAAAGAATGCAACTCAGGAACAGCCCAGTGGAAGAGATGCATAGGGCTAGGTATGGGGATAGGGGGTGCATGGACTTTCCATGCCCTCTCTGGGTGTGCCATCCTCCCAGCATTCAGTGTGTTCACCAACCCGGAAGCTCTATGAATCTCAAAGCTCATTGTTTAGGGTTTTTATGGAGGCTTCATTATGTAGGCACGATTGACTAAATCATTGACTGTTGGTGATTAACTCATTCTCTAGCCCTTTGTCCTTACTGAAGGTCAGTGGGTGGGGCTGAAGGTTCCAGCCCTCTAATCACATGATTGGTTTCTGCAGCAACCAGCCTTGTCCAAAAGTCACCATATTAGCACAAGCTCAGGTAAGGTTGAAAGGGGCTTATTATGAATAAAAAAAGATGCTCCCCTCACTCCTACCACTTAGGAAATTCTTTTTTAAAATTATTGTTTTTTCACAGCATCTGTGGCTGTTTACAAAATTATTATTATTATTGTGTTTTAAAATTGTTTTTTGAGGGGAAGGGATCTGGCTGGAGTGCAGTGGCTATTCATAAGCATGATCATAGCAACCGACTTGAACTCCTGGCCTCAAGCAATTCTCC
>CAUYRT010076798.1:0-85714 GCA_963574885.1 Lepilemur ruficaudatus
GCCTCCTGAGTAGCGGGGCTACAGGCATGCGCCACCATGCCCGGCTAATTTTTTCTATATATTTTTAGTTGGCCAATTAATTTCTTTCTATTTTTTAGTAGAGATGGGGTCTCGCTCTTGCTCAGGCTGGTTTCGAACTCCTGGCTTTGAGTGATCCACCCGCCTTGGCCTCCCAGAGTGCTAGGATTACAGGCAAGAGCCACCGCACCCCGGCCTTAGATACATCTTCTTAATCTTCTTACCAGGCTTCTCGTCCTCCACTTGGCCTTTAACTCTTAGAATTTCAACACTTGTCTTCCTCACATTCTGAAGAGTTGGCGCATAATATCTCATCAGAGGTTCTTAAATATTGTTATTTCTTCAGTTGATAAGTATCCAGAACAGATCAATTCCAACACCCTTCCCATTAACGTGCTAATGCAGTAGTAGCTGTGCTTTGCTTCCTATAAACACACACCAAAAATCACACATAAAATATATTTTATTAGTGTATACAAAGAAACAAAGAAGTACATTTACAGCATGAATAATCTTACTAAAAATTAATGTCCCATGATAAGAAGCATATAAAGAAACAAAATATCTTTTATAATGTTTTCATACTTACACAAATGTTATGTACATATATCTCAAAGAAGCTTGGAAAAGTGCAATAGGAAGAACTTTATTTTTGTTATGTTTATATTTTGAATTTTAAATAATTGATTCCATGTAGAAATTGAGGGATCAAAGATTTTAAAATACACTCCATGGCCTATAGAGTCGTTCAGTAATACCTGATATAAAGTTAGCAGACGGGTAACTGCATTAATGTTTCACCAGACTAAGATCCTCTCCTTTTTTCTATTGTTTATAATATTTGAAGAATTTTAAAATTAAAATCTGACCTTCGGTAAGAGTACAAATTTTTTTGTTATTTTTCCTTTGTCTGTCTCAAATTTTGTTGTCGTCCTCCCATGGGACGTGTGACTGAATGACTGCAGAGTTCCTGCCAGGTTGGGCCATCATTACTGTATAGATAGTAGCACATTACTCAGATAATCAGGACTGAGATCAAGTTCTGCCAATAATATTTCTGTTATTGCTGATACATATTGTCAATAGTAAATAGTCACCTTCTCTCCTAAAATGAAAAGAGCAAGGAGAAATTTAGAGTTTAGTAATGGATTATTTTATGTTCTTAAGTTATGGGTTACAAACTTCATAGCATTATATGGATGAAGTCATCATTGCTTGCATTTCAAATGTTGAAAAAAATGACCACAATGATTTGGCTACTAAACATGGTGAAAAGGCAAAAAGAAGGATACAGGGTTAAAAGGTTATACTTATGGCATAGATTAAAAATATCTTTACAATTGCTAGTTGCATTTGTTTCCAAAGAACAGTTCAATTTCTGATTTCCGCATGCTTGCTTGGTTGGCCTGCTTTTTACTGCTTTTTCTCAATGGTCCACAATTATCCTTCATGATGTGAAATGATTATTTAGTCTTTTTAATGTGTTTCCTCTGCATCTCTTACTTGCATTCACTTCATTTAAGTTTTATACACAGTAAACGCTTAGAGTTCTCATTACACAGCTCTTATATCTTTCAAGAACCATTAAGAACTCTTCCTTTTTAAAAATAATTTTATACTACTCTTGTTAAACCCATGAAATTTGGAATCAGAAGACCTACGAGACCCAATTTTGCCACTTACCAGCTTTGCAAACATGAACAAATCATTGATCTCTCTGAATTTGTTTCTTTATTTGTAAAACGGGACTTGTAATGACATCTCCTTTGCTTATCCAACCTCCACTGATAACTAGTTGCCTGATTTGGGCATAATAACTCCACTTTTGCAAAATAAAGATAACAATAGTATCTACCTTGTGAGCCTATTTAAAGATTAAATGAGATAATATACATAAAATGTGTATCACAGGTATATATTAAGTGTTCAAAAAATATCAGCTCTTATTATTGCTGAAAAGATAAAATGAGCTAGTGTCTGCGGCGTGGTGGAAAGAACAAGGGCTTCAGAGTCTAACAGACTGGGGTTCAAGTCATGTTCTACCCTCTATTGGTTGTGAGATCTGAATAAGTTACTCCACCTCTCTAAACCTTAGTTACCTCACCTGTAAAATCAGAATTAGGAATGTTAACTATAGAGCAGAGTGGGTATTCAAGAAATGGTGGTTAGTAAGCATAGTATGCAAAAAAAAACTTGCAAAAAATATCACTAGTCAAGTAACACTTATAAGGGAGTAGTAATCAAAGAAGCTCCTATCTCAAGGAAAAGCAAGAAGAAAGCATGATCTAAAATGAAACAGGAAAAACAACAAAAAAACAGCAGTGAAATAGAATAAATATGTGACCATAACAAAATATCTTAATGAATTTGTCAGAAATTTCACAAAATGAAGAGCAAGAGTCATTGAATTCACAGCTACAATCTTCTGTTTAGGAGGTCTGCCAAATAGCAACTGTGTAATAGGTAATGCATGCATTTCTTTTTTCTTTTTTTTGAAACAGAGTCTCGCTCTGTAGCCCAGGTTAGAGTGCCATGGCATCAGCCTAGCTCAAAGCAACCTCAAACTCCTGGCTCCAGCGATCCTCCTATCTCAGCCTCCAGAGTAGCTAGGACTACAGGCACGTGCTGCCTGCCACCACAGCTGGCTAATTTTTTCTATTTTTAGTAGAGACGGGGGTCTTGTTCTTGTTCAGGCTGGCCTCGAACTCCTGACCTCAAGCGATCCTCCTGCCTCAGCCTCCCAGAGTGCTAGGATTACAGGCGTGAGCCACCACACCCAGCCATGTGTATTTCTTTCTGAAAAAAAAAGAGTTGTCGATAGGTGGCTCTCACCATAATCATAATAAAAATATTCACTATGTGGAGCTTAAAAATGGTAAGTTATATGCAGCAAAATGTAACTCCAAAAAATCAGAGTGGTAACTTCTGATGTGCTAGGCTAGGATGGAGATAATATAATGAGATATTCAGTCCCATTTGCTGTAGTGAAGTTGGTACAAGTAGGATTTCACCTTAGAAATGGCACATCAGTCAGTCCAAGGATGATATTCATGGTGACATGAGAAGACAGCTTGTAATCATTACCATTGTTGCTATTATTAAAACCAAATTCCCAGTATTCACTATCACATGACATTTTTCTGAAACCATTTTTATAATTTAAAAACAGGAAGTAGGGAAAGTACACAAATATATGTTGAAATAAACATAAGCATAGAGAATATCTTTGTTCTAACACACGTGATATACATCTTAGTGTTTTATATGTGGTATGAGAAGAAATGAGGCAAAGTGTCATAATCATTAAACAAGTAAATTCAACATATATGGCTAAAGTGTCAATAACCTGAGCTATTGTACCCTAAATTGCTCTAACAATTGAAAACCATTTGTAAATCTACCTGGTTACTTTGATTCCTGATTCAGAAACCAATTGCATTTATGTATCAGGACAGTAAAACTCTCTAGTTAATTAGCAAATTGACCCAGCATTAAATCAGACCAGATTTGGGGGGGGTGTTCCCCTCGCTCCCCATTGGGGCTTCCACACCATTCTTCCTCTGTCCTCCTTTCCATTTCCCCTTAACTTTGATTCTCATTTCTTCAGATAATACCACTTGATGGTTAATTTTATGTGTCAACTTGACTAAGCCATGGTACCCAGATATTTGGTCAAACGCCAGTCTAGATGTTGCTCTGGATGTATTTCTTAGATGAGATTAACATTTAAATCAGTAGACTTTGAGTAAAGCAAATTATCCTCCAAAATGTAGGTATTAGGCCTCATCCAATCAGTTAAAAGTCTTAAGAGCAAAGACTGAAGACCTCCCAGGAAGAAGAAATTCAGCTTCCAAACTACGCTGAACTTGAGGTTCAATATCAACTCTTTCCTGGGTCTCCAAGCTGCCATCCTGCCCTGCAGATATTATGGATATTGTATTTGCCAACCCCCATAATTGCATGAGCCAATTCCTTAACATCCTTCCCTCACTCCCTGTCTCTCTCTCTCTCTTTCTCTCTCTCTCTCTCTTTCTCTCTCTCTCTCAAGACAATGGTAGGAGATGAGGTCAAAGTGTTAACCAGGGGGCATGGAGGAAGGTGCAGATCAAATACCTGCTTATACAGCTTGAAAGGATTTTAGTTTTTCTCAGAGTGATTTAGGAAGTCCTTGGATATTTTTAAGTAGGTATGAAATGATTTGACATGTTTTAAAAAATTCACTCTGGCTACTGGTTGAGAATAAACCACTGTTCAAAATTATTTAATTTTCTGTACCTAATTTGCAAAACCAGTAAGGGAGATTAGAACTCCTTTTAGGTTGCATTCAACTTTTAAGAAATTATAAAAATATAAGTGGAAAGGATTTTTTTTAAATACATGGTTTTATTAAATGCTTTATAATTGATTACAAACAAATTAATTGCTTAACTTGACACTATTTTTTAAATAACTGCTTGGCAATAATTAATTCATGATGATCTATGCTGCTCATCAAAGTGCTCTTCAAATTCTCAGATTTTCCTATTTGCCATGGCCTCACAGATATTTCCACATGTGCCCACTAAAATCTGGCTTAAAAAGCTCATGAGAGGAAAAATGGCAGAGATTCAGTAGTTGCAAGATTTATTGTGACTCAAATTTAGACAAAACTAATCAAGTCTTGGCATGAGAAATTGAAGTTCAATGTATTGAGATGTGTTGGTTTTTTGATAACACTCAAAAAAGAAATCCAAATGCTGCTGACCTAACCAGATCAAGCTACTTGAGATATTAAAGATTTTTCTGCATTTGACTTATTTTCAGTGTGAGAATAGGACGTGTGTATTAGTCAGGGTTCTCCAGCAAGACAGAACCAATGGGATAGGTAGATAGATAGATGATAAATATATAGCTAGATAGAGATTTATTTTAAGGAATTGTCTCATGTGATCATAGGGGGTGGAAAGTCTAAAATTTGTAGAGCTGGTCAGCACACTGAAAATTCAGGCAAGAGTTATTGTAGCAGTCTTGAGTCTAAATTCTGCAGGGCAGCAGGATGGAAACTCAAGCAGTTTCTATGTTGTGCTTTTGAAGAGAATTCCTTCTTCACGAAACCTCAGCCTTTGTTCTTAAGGCCTTTCACTGATTGAAAAAGGCCCATTTGTGTTTTGGAGGGTTATCTGCTTTACTCAAAATCTACTGATTTAAGTGTTAATTATGTTCAAAAATACCATCACAGCAATATCTATACTGGTGTCTGATCAAACAACTGGGCACCACATAGCCTAGTCAAGTTGACATATAACATTAACCATCATACCATATTAACCTTCAGTTCAAAGCTCTTTCACGAGGTAGAGTTTCAATAAATGCTGAACTGAACATTAATTTAAAAAAAAACAGATTATCTGAAATTCTGTATAACATTCTGATCACATTTTAATTATTCTTCACTTTTCTCTTTTTGCTGGGAAAAAAAGCAAGAGGCACAATTCAAAGTTCTATTATTAAAATCATGCATAAGAACAATGGGTATTATTAATGAAGAAGGAAAGACCAAATTTTCTCCTACTTTTCCATCTTTATGTTGCTACTAATGTAAGTTATATTTGAGAGTTGCTATGGTAAAATCCCTGGATTAGGTTCATCTATTGCTATAAACTGAATGTGTCCCCCTAAAATCCATACGTTAAATCTCAACACCCATGTGATGGTATTTGGAGGTGAGGGCTGGGGGAGGTAATTAGATCTTGAAGGCAGAGCTCTCTTGAAAGAGACCTCAGAGACCTCCTTCTCCCCTTTCCACCATGTAAGTTTGCAGCAAAAAGACAGCTATCTATTAACCAGGAAGCAGGCCCTCACCAGACACTAAATCTGCTGATGTCTTAATCTTGGGTTTCCCAGCCTTCAGAACTGTGAGCAATAAATTGTTTATAAGCCACTCAGTCTATAGTATTTTTGTTGTAGTAGCTTGAATGGACTAAGACATCTATTAAATGTGAAAAGTAATCTGATAATGCATAAAAAATTGTTTTCAATGCAGTTGGGTTTAGGATGTTAGTAGTGACTAAATGTACCTTCATGTGAGAAAAGCCCTTTGTTCTCACAGCTGGAACCACTGACTTTCCACACACCAGAGTTTCTTAGAAAAATTCTTGTCTTAAAAGGAATGTAGGGGATTCTATCCTAGCATCTTAGAACACACCATTTTTCTACTTTATGTCTATGAGCTCTAACCCTGTGCCCAGAAACTAGGATTCTTTCTTGCTCTAAAGCTACAATACCTGTCTTGAACATCCAGTCTAATTCAATGCTGTTTATCTGTTTTTAACCTAATTGGAACCCCAGTCTTTCTAGTATTGATGCCTTGCCTTGCTCTTACTAGATTTCCCTTCTTTCTGGGGACAGAACACCTGCCTCTGGATGGAAGATGAATAACTAAGGTCCCAGTTATCTAGGGTCCACTACCTACCAGGATTTCCAATGTCCCAACTGACTGGCTTTCCAGTTACAGCTGTGTGCTATCCATCTATTGGGATATTCCTACAACCTCAGTCCTTCATATCCCATGCTTTTTCCATGATTTTGGGATCCATTTCTGAAAACCAGTCCATCTTTCTTTTTCCATCTCCTCCCAAGATTTCCTTCTAGGTCCCCATTTCCCCCAGAATACCTGTCCCCCAGCAAAATTCAAGAGTATTTTTACCCTTGTAAAAATGGGCCAGGGTTTCTCACCTGTAAAATTAGGAGATTGGACTAGAGATGACCCTTTCAGCTCTGGCAGTCTTATGATTCTATAAATACCTCTTCTACTTAATGGTCCTTGACAGCACCTCAGAGAAAATAAAATCACAGCAGGTCCTGAGTAGATTATTTCTACTCCTACCTTTCTGTGCCTAGCTCTCTTTTCTGATGATAAATTTCTCATCATTCCTTTGGAATAATGCTTCTATTTCTTAGAGAGTACTTTTCCTTAAATACTATAGTTATTATCATTTCATCCAATTTATTCTAGTGAGATCATTAAGTGATACACTAAAGATTTTCCTTCTGCATTTCTCACACAGTACAAATTGAACTTAAATGAAAAACATTGTTAATCTACTGCTTCCTGCCCCTCAGGGGCCTATCCCTGAGCTTTCTGGTCAGAACCCATCGATGTCTCTGATAATATGCCTTTGCTTGTTAGGATATCTTTGGGCTTGTACACTTCCTCCTCTCTTTTGGTAAAAAAATATTTTTACACAATGCATTTATTAGGAACCTTGTTCCCTGAGGTGTAAATGTAAATAAAGGATTAAGAACATAAATAATTTACATGAGATACAAACATATCCATGAAAGCATAACATGTTTACACTAAACAAAAGTTAATATAGTTTTCTATTGCATATCAGAATAGGCAAATTCTCTTGTCATTTACCTTTAGTTTTAAAAACCAAGTTCATAACAATAAATGTTTTTCATTCATTGGGTTATTGTTTTTTTTCCAATCAGAGAACTTCAGCAGAGATTGTTTTAGGAAATATGGTATCTATATCTACTGCATGCATAAACTGAATCTTAAAAAATGATTAATGAGATTGTTTTTCTTTTCTAAACAACTGAATTAAATTAAAAGCATGATCAAAATACTTGGCTGTACAGAAGTCAGTCATTAATATTGCTTAAAAAATGGAACAGGAAACAGCTGGTTCAAAGACATAGATGTATATGGCCTCTGTAGACCTGAACTTGTCTGTTCCAAACCACATTAGAAGTTATTCCAATAGCACCAAGCAAAATGGTGACAGAGTAATTGACATTAAACAAGATAAAGGATATGTGTTCTTTGGCTATTATGTTAGCAACTAAGTACATTGAAATACTATCAGCCAAAAATATAGTTTCCAAAAAGAACATTACAGATATAATAAATGTTTGTGACCTTTAAATCTTCTAAAGGTTTAGTATGGCTCTAGGAGGAAAAATTAGACATTCTTGCACTGACTTTTCTCCTACTTCAGGCAGGGATTGCCTTGCAGTAAGGGACACTGGGGAAACCTCCCTGACCCCAACTCTCTCCTCCACCCACTGAAATTCCACCCCAACACTTCCACTAACAATCTGTTAAATTATAAATACCCTAGAAGAGAAACCATATTTGGGTCAAGATGGATTTGTTTATAAAGTTTTTTGCTGAGAATCATTTCTGCTGGAGGAATGAGGAGGCTGGGAAAACACCAGCATGTTGGGAGCCTGAAGTTGGAGGAAGAGAAAATAAGCAAGATGGGGGAGGAGAAAGGGTAAACACGAAGGGAACCATTTAGTGGCAGAGAAAACCTTTATGTACTTCAATGTTGTGTCCAGGGTCCATGCTTAACTTAGAAATACCTAAATTTAAATTCAAAATGGATAATGCTGTAACATAACAGGCTCAGGGGGAAAATAGCAAAATGCTTGATGAAATGAGAAGGTAAAGATCACCAAGAACTCAGCTTTGATCTAAATTAAAGGCCAAAGGTATTTCTGAGAAGCCTTCAGGTAAGTGCATTAGACTTCCTTGCAGACAATTCTATTAGCTCCTTTTCACATCTTCACTTTTCATTACTGGAGCTCTCTTTGGCACGTACACACTTTATCTTTCCACTCTTCCTAAAATTCTCTTCACTTGGTGTCTGTGATACCAAACTTTTCTGCATCTTTTCTTACCACTGGCTATTCCTTCTCATTCTCCTCTGATTGCTGGTTCCTCTTCCTCTACTATCTCTAGCCCCTGAAATACTGGTGCTTCTCATTTTCTCTAGAGGAGAGTTCATCCCCTCCGAAAGCCATCTCATCCATGCTAGTAGTTTTCTATCTTGAGCCCATTTATCTCCTCTGGAATACACAGTATATCCAGCTGCCTGTTGAACTTCTCTGCCTGAATGTGCTGGCTCCAAGTTATATTCATTATTTTCTTTGTTCTCTCTGTCCTCTTCTCCCCGCCTCATCTCCATCCCATGTCCCTCACGACCAGGAAAGGTACTAGCATCCATTGTTCAAACTAGAAATCTGGGAATCTAAGATTTCTACTACTACTACCCATTGGTCCAACTCATCTCCTTAATACTATCTGTAGCCTCGTCCTGACTGGTCTTCCTCTTTCTCCCATTCCAGGCTCCGTCATAGACGGATCCTGACTCCTCTGCTCAAAATTCTTTGAAGGCACCCTGTCTCCTGCATCATATTAAATAAAACTATACTCACTTGCGTGCCACTTATAATCCTTAATGATGTAATTTCTGATTATATTTCAATTTCCTCACTTCCCTTCCCCGACCCCTACTTTTGTATCAGCAATACCGAACTATTTTACATTCCCAGAACACGCTCTATTCTTCTTTCCTATCTCTACTTGACGTTCCTCTGCCTGGAATGCTTCTCCATTACCCCTTGCCATCTCCTACTCATCCTTCATTTCTCAAATCAAGTGTTTTTCCTCTGTGAGGACTTCTTTAACTCTACCCTATGTTTAGCCATATTTGTTCACTGAGCAGTGCCAGCACCTGGAACAATGACCAGCACATAGTAAAGTACTCAATAAATATTTGGTGAATGAATGAATGTTGCTTATATTTATTGATATATCTGTTTTCCCACAACATTATAAGCTCCATTATATCTGCAGTGACCAGCCTGAAAAAGTAGAACCTCCACCGTTGAGTGATTGAGTCAGGTAATATGAATTTCTACATTGTCTACGATCTTCAGCACATTTTGAATGTTCTAAAATATAAAGTGAATTATGAGTAAAATGTTAATAATATTCTAGTTAACTTTTAGAGAATTGATTTTATTTTCCTGAATGATCAACTCAAGCAAATACACATTAAGGGAGAGAAGACAATATTGATAATGGCAAATGATTAATAATAAACATAATTTACGTTGCAGTTTTGAGGTTAGACAGTGCTCTTTGTACTTAACATTTTAATATGATAGTGACTGATGACCCAGAAATTCATAAAACATTGAACACATCTTGAATTCATACTACAAAGGTCTGGCTATCTGGGTTCCCTTCTTTGTTCTTTGATCCTGACTTCAGACTGGGCGTTAATTTCATCATATCTATGGCTGATCTAAGAAATAGCTTAACTTTATAGCCAGTGGAATTGATATCTGTCTGCATATCTGAAGCAAGGTGTTAGTTCACAACTTTCTGAGGAAGAATGTTTTGAAAAGTCTTCTTTTCTGAGAGTTTCTGCTGAGTTAGAGAATCAAAAGTCCTGCTTATTTTAATAGTAAAATAACTAGTGTCCAACTTATAGGTCATATAAAGCCAGTTGAGGCCATAAAAACCGCACTTAACCTAGTATAGTGGAAATGGTAAATGTTGATAATAACATTGTAGAAAACTATGGCTTCAATACCAGAATCATTTAAAAAAAAAAAAAAAAACCTTATAACACAATGTCTTAAATCTCTGTGCATAAGAATATGTGAGTCTCAATCTGCGGTGAGGTTTATTGGCTCTTCCTAAGACCAAGCACGGAAGATTCACTTTGAGTGAGCTGCCGGCTTTGGAACCCTTTGTGCCTGAGCTCCAAAGCCGGCAGCTAGCAGCCTTCGCTAGATCACTCGGATACTAATGTCAGGGTAGGTTTACTGAGCATCTAGTTGGTGACAGGTCCTCTTACAGGAGCTGAGGATACAGCAGTGAACAAAACAGACAAAAGCCCCTATTTATCTGGAACTTTCTGTGTTTCTCACTTTGCTTATTTCTTCCTCAATGAAGATGGGACAATCCAGATATTCTGATTCTACTCTCCATATATGCAAGTACCCCAGTCCTTAGGCTATGGGTGGGATCAGTGAATTCAGAGTACTTCTCCCACCTTCAGAGAGAATTAAGTCCATGACTTAATTCTTAACACTATTTTTTCAGAGTGATGAGGCATGTCCATGAAGTGGCTTGCCAGAACAGGCCCGAAGCCTGTACTAAGAGGAAGCTTGCGGAGGAAATCGGTTAACGACTCTGATGAGGGTGGACAACGCTGTGAGAACAGACTTCTTGAAAAACACTATCCACTGAATAGGAAGGTGAGATGGGAGTGGGGCAGAATAAGTGTGCATTGTAGGCAGCCTGGCTCTCTGCTTCTGCCTATGTGAGGCAATGAAAAACAGTAAAGTGCCCAGAGAAGCCTCATGCCCGTATGTCCTGGTCTCCAGAGTACTGAAGGTTAGAACTGCTGGGAGTCTAATCTAGAAGGAGCACAGTCAGCACAGTGGCTCTGAGGCTATGCTCTTTCCTCCCCATTTACAGATCAGCTGGGGCAGCCTCCAAATAACAGTTCACTGCCTGTTAATTGCCATTAATTGCCTTTAAGTCAAGTATTTAAAAGCTAAAAGTACTTTACGAAATTTTGCATGTATGAGTATTTGTAAATTGGGATTACCATCTCTGGAGCATCTGTATTTAAACAGAGCTAGTAATCATGTTGGGAAAAAAAGTTGTGATGACTAGAGTTAAGTGCCCTGGTGACTAGAACCAGCCAACATAATGTTCTAACGTACTTAACTTTTTTTCACTTAATTTATTTTATTGAGTACAAAAATAACATTTTTATATTGAAATGCTTTTGATACAATTTCTTTCACATCATGTGCTGTGCAATTGAGGCAGTGGACTCCAGAAATCAGAAGGCGGTTCTTTTCCATCACAGCTGGTATGTATTCACAATGCAAACCTGCCTGGGTATTTCTAAGGAGCATATTCTTTTCATGATGAGACTAGAGTAATCTATTTTCAAATAGAAAAGACCTGTGTTTTCATGGACTGATAACTGAGCAGTTTCATATGATTTGATGTATTCTTAGAGATCAGAAAAAATCTGTCATAGATCTTTTCTGAAGATTAGGGCAATCAGCAAACTAGGGTTCTCTGATCTTCAGAGAAAACTATAAATACTGACACCAAGATCACCGAAAAAAATTACTGTAAGTGACAAAAAGCCAGACTTATGCTTCATCTAATTGATACTCACTGTTTTCTAAAATTCAAGGCAATAAAACTTTTAAAAAATAAATCTAAAAGAAGCTTAATTTAAACAGAACTCAAGGTAGTATGAGTTACTTCTAGAAAACAAAAGGAAGACAGAAACATAACTGTATGGATTTTATTTTAAATTGCATGATATTAGAGAATAAGAACTGTTTTGCTTATGTCACTTATGTTTTTAATATCAGTAGCTGCCATTTATTGAATGCCTATTAAGTGCCTGGTATTGTATTAAGTGCTTTACATACAACATAGTAGAAAGACTAGGAATGCATGCTCTAGAGTCAGACTGCCTGAGTTCAAATGGCTATTTACTATCTGTGTGATCTTGAGAAAATTGCTGAACCTCTCTGTACCTCTTTGTTGATTTGAAAAATGGGAATAATAATAGCATCAATATCATAGGATTATTTGAGAGCTGAACTCACAGCATACTACAGGCACTCAATACATTTTAGCAATTATTGTTATCTCACTTAAGGCATGTAGATAAAAAAGACCCCTGTTTTTTCCCCCCATTTTATAGGAGGGAATATAAGGTACAAGAAGTTAGGTTTGTTACCAAGGTCAATTACCTAGCTCAAACCCAGCACTGTTAAACTCTTGAGACTTTTGTCTTTATCCACTGCAGTTGAGCCTTGAACAACATGGGAGTCCACTTAACATGCACTTGGTCCAGCACTTGTGGGATGCAAAACCCACATATACAGTGGGCCGTTCATACGCACAGGTTCCTCAGGGCCAACTGGACTTAAGTATGCATGGATTTGGGTATATGGTGAGGGAGATGTCCTACATCCAATCCCCCATGTATGCCCGTATATACTGAGGGACAATTGTATTTGCCGAATACAATGGGGAAACTCAAATCCTTTTTGGATTTGGGCAGGGTACAAACAAATTACATAAACCTGAAATTAGCAATATTTCCCTACAAAGAGCCATTGGGTTGCCATCACAGTTGCCAAATTCACTTCTGATGGATTCATGGGGACATGGAAAGAAATTTCACCCTACATGCATTTTCAGTTTATATCCTTGATCAGTCATAACAAGAACTTAAACACAAAGTTATATGCATTTTGAAACTTTGCACTTAAACAACAAAAAAGCTCAGAGTATCACTCTATAATTACTAATATCTACAGTTAACTCTTCTTTCACTCCTTTTTTCTTGGGTGGGGGCAATTGTTTTATATGCCTACAAGAGATAGATGTTATCACCACTATAAGTTCATGCATGGTCTGGTTTCACAATTAAGAAGTTGAGTTTATGAGGGGAAAACTGAATCTATATGGATTTGGGCTATTTAATTTATAGCCAGGATTATGTCTTTGACTACTTAGTACAATGCCGGATATGTTGTCGGAGCATGGAATAAATAACAACCACAATAAATGTGCTAGTGAACTGATATAGAAGTTGCCAAGATTGATGGATCTCATTTGCTACCCTATATTATTCAACTCCAATGGAAATTACAATTTACTTGTAAGGAAACCTCATTTATTTAACTGTAATCTTTTTTTAAAAAAAAGTTTCTTTTTCCCCTTTTATGTTTTTTTCAAGTTTGTTTTTCTTTTTAAAACACAATATTTCTTTGAGGGGGAGTTATAAGATTTAGTTTTGTCTGGCAGCATGCCAAGTAGAAAACCCACTATCATCAATTTTCTTCCTAATAAAAGATGATGCTTAGAGTGGTAAACTTAAATTTCCATTCTAACCTTACAGTGTTGATGAGATTCTTAAATGCTACTAAATGGAGCAGGGTTGACACTGGGACAGAACAAATTTTTATTGATGACAAGAGTAAACATTAAACCATTATATGTGATGATAACCAAACATAGAAGAAAAGTTTAAAACCAAACAAAATGATTTGTTATTTAAGGGCATGTTTCCATAAAGTGGAGGATTATGGCCCTTTTCAAAATACGTCTAGGGAAAAAGAAGCAGTCCATGTACCTCTCCACTCCCCAATTACATCTACTTGAGAAGTTCTAGAACCACTTGGAAAAGGATTAAGAAGCAACTCAAATAGTTGCCTTATTCAATTTTTTCAAACTGTATTTTTAAAAAATGGTTGACACAATCCCTCAAGAATCTGCTTAAAATAATGCATCTTCTTCGTATAAAGTACATGAGCACAAAACTTTCATACAATTTCAGAAGGCTTATGAGACCCTTGGAAGTCCATCTATGGATCTAGGTGACCCAGATTAAGAACCATATGGGTCTCAGGGGCATGATTTATGCTTTATAGGGTACAGATCAGAATGTTGGCCAGCTGGAATCAGTAGTCCAACTGTAATGGAATTGTTACCAATAGTAGCCACTTTACAGCTATAGTTTTTATGGATTTCAAAGCACTTTCTCATGTATGTGCTACTTGATATATCAGCCTAAATAGCCAGCTAGGTAGATAGGTGACAAAAAGAATAACTGCCACTGAGCTTCTATTCTGTGCTGTGTTGCTTACCAATGTCTGATATCCTATTAGAGTTGTTTTGTCTAAAAATGTCCCTTCATAAAACATAAATATCCTTCACTAGTGAACATCGAATACCTGTTAGATCCTTTCCAATGAGAAACAAAATACTTAGGCTTCAAAGGCGTTAAGACAGACACCTAGATCAACAGTTCTCAAAATTTTATTGGGTGGAGGAAAGTTGGTGGAGGTGTTGCTGAGACTATTTCAGGAAGGTACATGAGGTCCTCCCTTTGCCAATTTATATATCTGTGTGAGTCTGGGTTTTCTTCATACACTTCAACCAAAACAACATATTGCAACAGATTGGATGCAGAAGCAGTTTTGAGAATCCAGCTGTCTTCTATTAAGACAGACATTAGGGAGATTTATAAAGATGGAAAACAATACCACTCTTTAAATTTTTTGTTTTGGAAAATAGAGTTATGTAAACTAGTATCTTTTTATTTAAAATGACTTTATAAGTATTTTAAAATTTTATTTTAATTTCTAAATGGTAAATATCGATAGATATGACTCATATAAACAAAGGCTTTTGGAAGTCCTCACCAAATTTTAAGTGTTAAAGGGACCCAGATACTCAAAAGTTTGAGAACCTGGTAACTCTGAGAAGACAGATCTAGGTGGACAAGCAAGTGTAGGAGTGGGAGGGGTGTGATGGTGGGGGCTGCTGAGGGCACTGTGTGTCCTGTGTTGGGGATAGAGTTCCTTGAAAAGTGTTAAAAGCGGACAGGGGAAGATGCTGTGAACAGGTCCAGTCTACTTTCTTCACCTTGCTTGTAGCCTGTCCTAAACATACCTGTCACGGCAGTGCAATATATAGAAAGAGGTCATAGGAAATGAGTGGAGTTTAGAATCCTAAAACCAGGAAAGACAACTGCAAGTTTAGTGAAGAATTCTGAAGTTGCTTCTTTTTCTCCAATGAGAACAGAAAACATTTAGAACATTTTAGAGTTCTGGTTACTTTTTTGCCAGATGAGAAAAACAAGATTTGTTAATTATTAGACTTTTGCAGTGTTAGTACAATTTTTCTTTTATCTTTTGCAATACCATTTCCTGGGAGAAAATCTCAAAGAGGACAAATCGGTAAGAGTTAGAGGGAAACCTAATGTACTCCCTAAAATGTATGCCTTAAAATTTGACATTTACTTTCTATGCACTACACATTGTGCTAGAGAGTTTGCTGTGGTATAGGGGAAACAGTCTTGATCCCGGAATGAGAAAAACTGTTTCAAACTATTTACTTGCTATATCGTTTTAGTAATTTAACCTCTCTGAGTCTCATTTTCTTATCTATAAAATGTGGGTAATAATATATATCTCGCAAGGTTGTTAGGAATTAAAAAGAGATAACCTATGTCAGCAGGACAGCACACTGCATTGTAGGTCTTCAATGAATAGCCTAGAGAGTGCTAGTGAAGGGCAACGATAAATCTAAATGTAGAAGTAAGACTTTGTAGAAAAGCAATTTAAAAACACAAGACGGAAGGTCTGACGTGCCAGTGTCACTACAAATGTATTTAGAAGTGTTATGGGGATCTAAGGGAAGGACAGATCACACCTCTTGGGAGCAGGGGAAGAGATTAGGGAAATTGGAGCGTGTTGGATGAACACTCCCTTCCTCTCCTCGACCCCCAAGATCGACTCCAGCCAAGCATTCGGGCCGGCTACACCCTCCATCCTCCGCTTGAGATGTCAAACGGCCTCCCGCGGCTTCCACGCCAGACTGGAAGAACTCTGCACTCCAGCCTTGCGACACATTCCGGGCACCGTGAGCCTGGGCACCCACATGGCCCCGCAACCGCCCCTTGGCCGGGGTCAGCAGCATGAACTTGAGCCCACACCAGGCAAGCTCCGCGCCTGTCTCAAGTGATCTCAAGCGGAGGCATGTGGGGTCCGGGTAGGGATTGGAACTCCCAAGTTCTCAGCCTCGGCCACCCACTCTTCCTTTACACGCAGCCAACGTCAGCCGCCCAACTTGCCCCTACCCCACTCATGGGCCAGCGCCGAGGCCACGGACTGCGAGCAATCTCCTCCACTAGCCCCTCTCTCCGGCCCCCGGGAATCCAGCGGCCGGCGTTCGCGCGCTCGCTCATCGATTGGCACTGCCTTGCTCCTCGGGCTCCAGTCGCGGGGAAGTCGGCGACGAGACTGGGAAAGTCCAGCGGAGCGCGGGGCGGGAACCTAGGAAGGCGGGCCAGGGGATTGCCGATCGCACGGATGAGCGCGCGCTCAGTCTGGCGAGTGGCGGCGCCGGCTAGCTTGTGCGGCGCGAGGCCGGAGTCCCGCGTTCGCCAACCCCTCGCCTGAGGGCCGGCGCGCGCGCTGCCCGTCCTTACCCCTGGAGGGCTGCCCCGCGTGGGGCTCTCGCGCCGCCCGAGGTGGGAGCGGGCGAGCGGCTGAGCGAGGGCCGGAGGGAGGGAGCGCGCGCGAGTGGCGGCCCCTCCCCTCCCCCTCCCGCCGCCGCGGAGAGCGCAGGGAGCAGCCGGGGGCTTGGCGGCGGCGGCGGCGACGGCGTCTAGCCCCAGCTCCTCCTCCCCCTCCTCCTCCATCTCCTCTCTCTCCATCTGCCGTGGTTATGGCCCGTCGCTGGAGCACAAAAGAGTCTCCACGGTGGAGGTCTGCGTTGCTCTTGCTTTTCCTGGCTGGGGTGTACGGTAAGTGTCCGCGTCCCTGCGCCCCGCTGACGGAACAAAGCTGGGGCGCCCCGCGCCCCGAGGCCTCCAGGACGGGGGTTCCCCTAGAGAGCCGGGGGAGACCCCGGCGGCCCGCGGGACAAAGACCTGGCGAGGGGTGGATGCGGCCGAAGGAGCGTCCCCATACGGAGATGCTTTCGCCCGCTCGCCCACCCCAGACCCTCGGGGTGTTGGAGAGAGGCTGGGGGTCCCGGCTGGGAGGGCCCTGGTGGAAAGAGGGGGCGGGCGGACTTCCTGAGCTGGGCTCTAGGGCCCCAGCGGCCGGCTCCTCGAGGACTCATAGCCCCTTGCACAATCCACACACACAAAGATGTATGACTGTGTGAGAAAGAAGGGGAGGTCGCCCCCGCCGCTGCCGGGACGGTCCTGCCACCCCTACCCTTTGGGGTTAGGAAGTTCTCGCCGCAGTGAAATTCCCACCACACCAATTCCTCCCTTACCCCACTCCCTGAAAAAGCACCCCGCTGCTTCCTTCCCACCCGGGGCCAGACTCTGTTGATCCCGGGCATGCAGGATCCTGTTGGTTCCCCTGGAGCAGCTCGCGAGAGAAGGCCAGAAAATAGTTTCCAGCCCCACCTCAGTCTCTCCCAGATAGGCTGTGCACGTCTGTCCTGACTCCTAGCTTAGTTGTCATTTCACCCATCGTCGTCCGCTACTGTTGTCACTGTTGCTTTATTGGAGTCGGTGGATCGGGTTAGAAATAACTCCTTTCAGATTAAGAGGAGGCTGAAGACTGTGTGTGAGGACTAAGCTTTATATTGCGTTGGGGTCAGAACAAGTGCTAAATGGAATTAACTGGAAAGAACAGTCATCTCTTGAGAGAATAGAGTTCCATTCCTGACTTCCCCGTTCTTAGTTCATCAGTTAAACTCATTGAATAGGTATTTCAGAGAACACAGTTAACCTTTCCTTTTTGGAGTGTTGCTTTGATTTCTCCAGAAGGAAATAATTAGAAGTTACCATTCTTTGGTAAATTTTACTGATAAAAAGTCTAAGTCATTTGCCACAAACATTGATTCAACTAGTATTAATATAATGGTGGTGGTGACAGGATTCAGTTAACATGTAATTCATCAGCAAGTATTATCTGTTTTAAAAGCATTTATCTGTGGAATCGAATGTAGTGGTAGCTTTTAAAACCCTAGAAATGTCACTAAATGCAGAATTTAATGAACTTAAATTGGCATTTACTGACAGCCAAGAAATAGTAGTCTTTTTTGTAATTCGGGATGTGTTGCTCCCTTACCTGATTATTATTTATTTTTATTTTGGGGAGGACAGTGGTTTGGTCCATATTTGATGTGGTAATTGCCAATGGTGTGCTTGTGTGTAACCATAAAACCCAGTGCGTGACTTTTGATTGTTAGTTGCATCAAGTAGCTGTGATTCCTGCTTGCCTGATGACTTGTGGGTTTAGGTCTACACCAGAGATCAATAAGCTATTATGTTGTTTCTTCTAGCCTGAAGGTAGATACCGTTCTGCTCTAGGTTTGGTGTAAAATGGCCCAGGAGAAAGAAGAAAGTGAGAGACATCTTTAATTTAGGGTAATTAGGATTGTCCAGCTTTGTCTTCTAATCAGAGTTGAATTTCTGTGATGTCTGATCAGAAAAGATAAATAAATGGGCTCTTCACTCATTAAAACCTATGTCACTAGTGTTTGAATTAAAAATCTTTTGCCTGTATGGATAAGAGGCAGTGAACCCAGTAATTTGCTTGGTGTGTTCTTTTGTACTTGTACACAAAGTGACTTTCTGGTAGGTGCTTATCAAGTTTATCTTTTGGGAATTTGTGTTCAGTTAGGAATTGTTAGTAAGCAAAGATTGAAACTCCTTTTTCCAACAGCATGGGCCCAGATTATAAAACTATTAGGTGATTATGCCAAGGTTGATGTCTCAAGGCACAGCAAATTTCCAAGTATAAGAAAAAAGGAGTTAGTGAGCCAGGCAGGACATTAAACTGTATCAGCAGAGATTAAAGGAACTCTTCACCCTGCAACTAGGGAAATCTTCTTTACAGCTGCATTTTTTTGTCCTATTGTGCTTCTCTAACCATATATGGGTTTATATTAGTGAAAAAAAGCTGTAACAATAGTATAGGGGGATATGGTTTTGTAACAAGAGTGGAATCTGGATAACTTGCGCATGTAGTAGTTGCATTGTGTAGTGGATACATCCTGAGAAATAGCTTATAACCTTGAGCTTCTTAGAACAGATATTGGCTGTAATTTATGAAACTGTGCCCTTCACAGTCAAGATGTATTTTTTTTGATGGCTTCAAAAATAATTAGAAAGCTCTGTTAAAGCAGCTGAATATTCATAATCACTTTTAACATAAAGAAGCAGATTGATTGGCTAGTATTTAGGGAATTCCAATACTAATTCTTCACAGAACTACTCTTTCTTGTCTATTAACTGCGAAATTAAATGGCTCCAAGAGGTGTTTTGAATCCTGGAAACATTTGATACACTTTTTAAAAAAAAAATGTAATGATTTTGGTGTTAATACTCTTCACATGACCATTTTAGTGGTCTATGATGTGTGGCTATTGTAGTGCCAAGTTATGGAATGAGAGTCTTACTTGAAATTTTAAATTGTGATAGAGAAATACAATTGATGTTTTTCTAGAGAACCACTAAATATCTTAACTGCATTGAATGTGCCTAAGAGTTAGGAGAAAGTAAAGATCGACCTTTGCCTTCTTGAGAAGTTTGAAGGGATACAAACATTAGCAGTGGCAACCAAAAGCTTTGCTAGACGTTGTCCTAAGCCTATTATAAGAGGAGAAGTGCTTTGTCATTTTTCACTTAGGGAAGTCTGGCTTTTACAAATATATGGAAGTTTTCAAAACCTCTGTCTCCTAGTTAGTAGAAGCTGTTAGTCTTGCTCACCTCCCAAACCACAATTTGATAATTCTGATCATTTCATTGCTTTATCCTATCCACTTTTGTCTGTCTTCCAGATCAATATTTCCGTTTACTCAAACTCACCCTTAAAATACACACTGCTCTGGGTACTATATACATAGAGAACAAAACAAAGTTCATGAAATGGTACTCACTCTTACTACCTTTGCCGCACTCACATATCTTCTAGTTATTTTTCGTCCGTCTTACCCTTTCTTTCTTTGTTTGCTGGTCTGGACTCATTAAATTAATTTTGGACCCTCTAATAGATTGCAGTCCTTAGTTTGAAAAATACTGCTCTAGATGAAGCCTTAAAATGTAATTTAGAATGTTTGTTCTGTTTGTACATCATTTTATAATAGTCTTGAAGAATTGAAGGTGGTTAGTTTTTGTTTACTTGCTGCTAGAGCATTTGGTAGCACTAGGAACTCTTCCTAGCATATTCTGACTGATTTGTGATAAAACGCATTTTAAAACTGTTTTTCAGCTTATTACAGTCAAGAGTCTTTACTGTGCACAGTACTGTTCTAGATGTTGTGGTAGCATAAAATGCTCTTTTTACTCTTGCACGTGTCTAATGGATGAATCGTTTCCTATGAATTTTATGGAACATACAGTAGCACTTTATAAATTTCCAGTTTAAAGGTAGACTAGAAGTTCCAATTTTAGAAAAGTTATACAAGTAACTGGAACATGAAAAAAAAAACCTAAATCAGTTGCCAATTACTTCTGAAAAAGTCAAGCTTGATTACATAAAATATGTTGAATAAAACTGAATTAACTGCTTAACATAAACCCCTCCTTGAGTTCAGAATCTAAATTATATCCATATCCTTGGGAGAATATGAAGGTATGCAGCACATTCCACAAGATTCTAGGTGGTTATCACTTAGAAAGTATTGAATGGCTACTTTTAGAGGGATAAGCTATATTCCAGAAAGAGTATGAAGGAGATTTGAATGATGTTTGGTAAATGATTTAGAAGATCTCCAGAAAGTAAAATGTCATTTGAAGAACGTAAAAGGGATGTTAGGCTAAAAAGTGAGCAGAAGTTAAAGAAAATGTTAAGAATTATTTTTGTGGTTAAAAAATTTAAAGCCAACTTAAGGCAACAAGGATACCTTTTGTGTTTCTGATCTGAGAAGTTGGTTTTTGGTTTGTTTGGTTTTTTTTGGTACATTTTACCAGTGATATTATAATTCAAAGAATGAAAGTTAAGTAAAAAACATATTAAATATAGATGAGATTTATATAGATCTAAGTAAATAGAAAACGTTTTGCTTTCAGAATTTTAGAATGAGTATTAATCCTGTTCTTGCTGCAAGTGCTTATAGGTAAAGGAAGGTTGTTCCAAATTTAGGAATTGAAGTTGAATTGATGATCTCTAATTTCTAAGGTTACGTTTCCCTTCTGTTTCTCCGTCTTTTCTCCTCACCACCTGCCTCCTCATTTTTGAGAGAGGTGGACAATAGATGTACATTTCTTATTCCCATTTTCTAAAATTTAGGGTTAGATCCTGCAAATACAAGTTACCAATCTATCTGTTCAGGTACATGTCTTCACAGTCTCTTCTTTTTAAGTAGATTCAAATAATATATTTAGTTTCTGTACTGAATTAGCTTAGGGAATTGTCACTGTATAAGCTATAGAAAGGAGGAAAGGAAGCTAACATTTATTAAATAAGTTGATAGCATTTATTAAGTTACGGTTATTGTGCTTGATCTTTTTTCATTACTAGTTAATTGTTAGTGGGTCTAATTTAGCAATCCTATAAGATATTTATTCCTTTTTTATGAAAGAGAAAATTGAAGCTCAGAGACAGCATGACTTACCAAACCACTAGAAAGTAGTAGGCTCACTTGCAACCTAATCCTGTCTCTTCGCTTATTAAGTCATTAGCAAGTATTTTTCGAATACTTCCTTATTCTGGCACTGTGTTAGATACAACTTTATGGACAGTTTCTGCCAAGCTTAAAGGCCAGTGAGTAAGTTGTAATGAGTACTCTAACAGAAATGAGCAAGGGGCAGAGATAGTGAATAATAGAGCAATTAGGGGAAGAGTTCTTTGAGGAGGGGACATTTCTAAGATCTGATGGATAGCTAACCATGTTACAGTTGGAATAAGAGAGCTTTGCCTATAGGAAGAGCACATGAAACACCCAGAATCAGCAAAGAATTGTAACGAAATAACTGGTGTGTTGCAGGTAAATAAATGAATCAGTGAAATCAGCATAGTTGTCATAAGGGAGAATGACAAGGTGAGGTTAGAGTGATATGCAGAACTCAGGGCTTTAGAATCTATGGTAAAGAGTTTGGGTTTTATTGTAATTATAACTATTGAAGGGGTTTAAGATGTGACATAATATGATTTATGTTTTGAAACCTTCACTTTTGCTACTATGTTGATTATTGTTGTGAAGTAGGCAGGAGTAGCCATGGAATGATCAGTTAGGATATTTTGGCCGTAATCCAGATGAAAGACACAGGATCTTGAACCAGGGTAGTAGTAGTGGAGATAGAAGAACATAAATTGCTCTTTTAATAGACAAAAAAGGAGTACTTCTCTTGTCACAAGAGGGAAAGAGGAAAATATTGGTGTGAATGTATTTAGGACTGTAGGTTTTGGGGTGGGAAGGAGATGATATCTGATTGTTTCTATTTTCTCTAAGTAATATGACATGAGATCATGAATGAAGAGGAAGAATGAGAAATTGAGAGTGATTTCTTTTCTCTCAATTCAGTAGAACAGTTTGGACCCTTAGGGAGTTAAATTTCTATTATTTTAATCTAGAATAGAGGAGGCTAAGAACACTCAGTGCAAGAAGAGATAATGTGGTGAATAGTTGTACAATGTAACAAGAACAGATGAGGACTTACAAGGGGAGAAAAGAAGGTTGTTTGGAGAACTCAGTTCTAAGGGCAGTCATTTTTGTCAATGAGATGGGTATGGAACATAACTTTCTACAGTGTTTTGAGAATATTTCAGGCAAGAAGCAAAGGGCAGACAAAAGCTAGATTTCAAATACCTGTTTGCCCAACGTAAGTGCTTTGTACTAAGTGGTCAATAGGGATTGCTTTCTGTCTTTGGAAGAGTCAAGAATATATTGAAAGATTAGTGCATTTCAGAACGTATTTGGAAAAATTGAGCTTTTACCTCTTTTTTCTGAATCGTATACCTTTTTTACAGAAGGTGTAACTTCAGTAGATCTCAAAACTTCAAAGTAAATAAAACAAACAGAACAGTTTTCTGTAATTTTCTTCTTAAACTGTCCTAGTATCAGTTCGATGAAGATGTGAAACTGTTTTATGCTCCTATCCTTACCATTGAATGAAACTAACTTGTTACCTCCCTTTAATTCACTTACATTTCAGTTTACAGAGAAATGAAAAGTGGTGGTAATCTTTTAATATTAGGATTAAATGAAGCACAGTAGGATGTTTAGTAGTTGGAATTTACCTTCTCAAATATAAGAAAGAGAGTAAGCCTTTTATTATCTGACTTAATTTTATTAGTAGTTAAAGCATCTTTTAGGTTTTATGTATGTTGGAGAAAATATAAGATGAATCTTTATATTTGGTATATTCTGAGATAGAATTCAGTTTCTTGAAATTATTATTGCCTGTTCTAATCTTTTGTTAATTGTTGATTTCAGTGATCAGGAGCAGTATAAAAGATTTTCGTGTTCCAGCTGAGATTATTTTACTTTTTGAGATTAGGAAAGGAGAGGTAAGTGTTTGTTTAGGAACTGTAGGTTGTGTGCTTGAACTAAGCAAGATAATAGAAATGAACCTGTAAGAAGGAGATCCCTTCTTATGAACTGGCCTTAGGGCTAAATAAGCTAATTAGAGACCTTAGTGGAATTGGTTTGGTCCTGTGAGTAGTGGAACTCACATCTGAAGGCAGGAGCTGTGGAGAATAAAAGGGAGATGCTAAATGAGGATTAAGCTCAAGTCAGGAGTAGCACTCCTGTTTTCTGTCAGTTGAGTAGGTACATTCAATTTGTTGGGGGTGACACTTTAAGACCAAACTAGTTTGCTTAAAAAGTAGCAGCCATAGAGTTAATCAAAATGTGTCTCCAGTACTGTCTAAAAGCCATGACCTAGCATTATTACTAACATGATTACCTGTACCTAAGAGTATTCACCCAAGTACAAAGGGTGGGAGTTTAAGGGGAACCTGCTAATGCTGGTGCTGGTGGAGTGGATCACTGTGGTTTAGGGGCCATATGAAAAATACAAATGAGTATAGAAAAAAATTGCGTAAGTTAAATGTTCATTGGATTCAACTCTACATTACTTTTTTCCACAACAACAAAAAGTGAATGAGTATTTGATTTAATTGGTGTATGCAGGTGAGTTAGAGAGAATTAGAATCAGAATACGTGATTTATTTCTGCTTTTTATTTTATTGCTTTATTTATTCTTTTATTCCCTAATCTAAGTAGGGGGCTAGCTACAATAAATAGAAATTATGTTTTTTAAAGGTTTATTAGAACTCTCCTGTAAACATAAATGTACATGATGCCTTTGGGGAAATAACTCTTAAATTATCTTTTCAATTTCTTCCTCTTTAACTCAGTTTTGATAATTTATATTAATTTATATTTCTTAGAATATTGTTATTTCATCTGTATTTCCATATTTGGTTTGAAGTTATAAGTAACATTCTCTTAAAAATATTTTCTGCATCTGTGATTATATCACTATAGTCATTTCTAATACACATCTGTCTGTCTATCTGTCATTCTTTTCTTGAACGGACTTGTCACAGATTTCTGTATTTTACGTGTTCTCAAGGAACCAGCTCTTGGTTTTACGGTGTAGTGATTTCCCTGTTTTCTATTTTATTAATCTCTTCTTTTAATTTGTTTTGTTTATTATATTAATTTTCTAGCTTTTAAGGTAGTTGTTTAGTTTGTTTACATTTTTTAATTTTATTTTTTAAATGCAGTAAAATTGACACTTTTTCCTTTTTGGTGTAAAGTTATGTGAATGTTAACTAACGTGTTACCCATTCATGTAGCTGCCACCAAAATCCGCATATAGAACAGTTCCATCACTCCAGAAGACTTCATTTTGCTATTCATTTATACTAGTGGTACCCTCACCCCACCCATAATTCATGATAATCACTGATGTGTTCATGACTGTAGTTTTGTCTTTTTAAAAATGTCATATAAATGGAATTGTACAATACATAACCATTTGATACTGGCTGCTTTTACTCAGCATGATGTCTTTGAGATTCATCCACACTATTACATGGATCGGAGTTTTATTTCTTGCCATTGTATGGATGTACCACAGTTTATCAGTTCACCTGTTGAGGAACATTAGAGTTGTTTTCAGTTTTGGGCTATTATAAATAAAGCTTCTATAAACATTCTTGCACAAGTTTTTGTGTGGATATAAGCTTTTATTTCTGTAGGGTAAATAGTAGTATTGCTGAGGCCTAAGTTATATATGCTTAACTTTATAAGAAGTTACCAAACTGTTTTCCAGAATGACTATATCAGTTTGCATTCTGACTAGCAACGTAAAAGAGTTCCAGTTGCTCTGCACCTTCTCTAGAACTTGGTATTGTCAATATTTTTATTTTTGTCATTCTAAAAGGGATGTAGTGGTAGCTTGTTTGATTTGAATTTGCATTTTTAATGGCTAAGGATATTGAACATCTTTTCATATACTTTTTGCCATCTTGTATTAAGCATTCTAGTCTGTTACCCATTTTTAATTGGATTGTTTGGTTTTTTACTAAGTTTTCAGAGATCTTATACATATTTTTTTTTCCTCTGAATCTGTAGTTTGTCTTTTCATTCTCTACACAGTGCCATTCACAGAGCAAAAGTTTTTAAATTTGATGGGTTCCATTTATCAATTTTTCATTTTAGGAATTGTGTTTTTGGTGTCATTTCCAAAAACTCCTCACCTAACCCTACATCACAGAAGTTTGTTTTCTCTCTAAAAGTTTTAGAGTTTTATGTTATACATTTAAGATCGAAGATTCATTTTGATTTATCTTTTTATAAGCTGTAAGGTTTAAAAAGAGGCTCCAGTTTTGCATTTGAATAACCAATTATTCCAATACCATTTGTTGAAAAGATTTTCCTTTTTCCATTGAGCTGCCTTTGCACCTTTATCAAAGATCATATGGCCATATTTGTATGAATCTATTTCTGGACTCTCTATTCTCTTCCATTGTTCTGTGTCTGTCACTTTGCCATTACCACACTGTCCTGATTATTGTAACTTTATCATAGATCTTAAAACTGGATAATGTAATCCCTTCAGTCTTATTCTTTGTTAAAATTGACTTAACTACTCTAATTCCTTTTCTCTTACATATACATTTTAGAATCAGCTTGTCTTTATAAAATATCCTGCTGGAACTTTGATTGGTATTATGTTAAATTTATGGATCACTTTGGAAGAATTGACATTTTTGCTATGTTGAGTTTTCTAATCCATGAATACAGAGTTTCTCCATTTATTTGGGTCTTTGATTTCTTCTGTTAGTGTTTTGTAGTTTTCAGCAGATAGATGCTCTATGTGTTTTGTTAGATTTACAAATATTTCATTTGGGGAGAGCTATTGAAAATGATACTGCTTTTAAATTTTTACTTTTAATTTTTCTTTGCTTGTATATATGAAATGGGATTGACTTTTGTGTGTTATCTTATATCTTGCAACTTAACCTCACTTATAGTTCTAAGAGTATTTGTGTAAATTTCTCTCCAGTTTTCTACATAATTGTGTCATCTGTAAGTACAGACAGTGTTACTTTTGTCTTCCCAAACTGTGTACCTTTTATTTTGTTTATGGCTTTTTTTTAATCTTGTTTTATCGGCTAAGACTTCTAGTAATATGTTGAGTAGAAGTGGTGGGAGTGCTTGCTTTGTTTTCCATCATGGGGGGGAAATCATCCTATTTCCACCATTAAGTACATTAGCTGTAGGGGTTTTTTAGATGCCTTGTGTCAAGTTGAGGAAGTTCCTTTCTATTCCTAGTTTACTTAGAGTTTTATCATGAGTGGATGTTATATTTTGAAAAATGCTTCTGCATCTACTTTTTGTTTGATTTTTCCTTTTAGACTGCTAGTATAATCAATTATATTGGTTGATTTTCAAATATTTAACTAGCCTTTCATTCTCAGGATAAACTACTTCGTCAGGTTATATTATGCTTTTTTAAAAAAATAACAATTTTATCTAACAAACTTCAGCCTTTTAAAATGTATAATTCAGTTGTTTTTAGTATATTAGAAGTTATGCAGCCGTCACTGCTAACTAATTCCAGAATGTTCGCATTAGCCTAAAAGGAAACCCTGTATCTATTTATTAACAATCACTACTCATTCTTCCTTCCCTCTAGCCTCTGGCAACCACAAATCAGCTTTCTGTCACTGTGAATTTGCCTGTTCTGGACATTTCAATGTAAATGAAATAATACAGTATGTGGCCTTTTGTGTGTGGCTTCTTTCACCTAGCATAATGTTTTCATGGTTCATTCATATTGTAGCAGTACTTATTCCTTTTGGTTGGCCAAATATTAATAATATTCTATTGTATGGATAATACCACATTTTGTTTATCAATTGACAGACATTTGGGTAGTTTTCACTTTTTGGCTATTATGAATAATGCTGCTGTGAATATTTGTGTCCAGGTTTTTGTGTGTACACATATTTTCTGTTCTCTTAGATACATGCATAGGAGTGGAATTGTTGACTCTTAGGATAACCCTACATTTACCTTTTGAGGAACTCCAAACTGTTTTCCAAGCAACAGTACTATTTTACATTCCTCGTAGCTATGTGTGAGAGTTCCAATTTCTGCACATCCTTGCCAACACATATTAGGGTGGTTATAATCAAGAGACTTTTGATTATAACCATCCTAATGAGTGTGAAGTGGTGTCTCATTGTGGTTTTGATTTGCATTACCCTAATAAGTAATGATGTTGAGGTTCTTCTTATGTGTTTATTGGTTATTTGCGTTTATTCTTTGGAGAAATGTCTGTTCAAATCTTTTGCCCAATTCTTAATTGGTTTGAATTTGTCTTCTTGTTGTTGCGTTAAAAGTTCTTTACGCATTGTGGATATTACCCCTTTATCTAATAAAGTGATTTGCAATATTTTATCCTATTCTGTGGCTTGTCTTTTCACTTTCTTAATGGTGTTTTTGAGGCACAAGTCGTTTCAATTTTGAGCCAGTCCAGTTTACACATTTTTTCTTTTGTGCCTTGTGCTTTTGGTATCATATCTAGGAATTCATTTCCTAATCCAAGATCAGGAAAGTTTACTCGTGGTCCTCCCCTTCTCCCTTCCCCCAAGAGTTTTATAGTTTAGCTCTTAGATTTAGATATCTGATCCATTTTGACCTATTTTTTTATATATGATGTGAGGTAGAGTCAAATTTATTCTTTTGCATGTGACTTCCTGTTGCCCTGGTGTTATTTGTTGAAAAGATTATTCTTTCCTCCATTTAATTTTCCTGGCACCCTTTTGAAAATCAATTGACTGAAATTGTGAGGGTTTACCTATCAGCTCTCAATTTTATTTTACTGATCTATCCATATGCTAGTACCACACTATCTTCATTACTATATCTTTGTAGTAAGTTTTGAGATTAGGAAGTGTTAGTACTCCAGTTTGTTCTCCCTTTTCAAGATGGTTTTGTCTATTCTGTCCTTGAATTTTCATATGTATTTTAGGATTAGCTTATCAATTTCTGGGCGGCAGGAGTCAACTGGAATTTTGATAGGGTTTGCATTGAGTCTGTAGATCAATTTGGCAAGAATTGCTGTTTTACCAATTTTAATCTTTCTGATACATGGATTTGGGGTGTCTTTCCATTCATGTAGGTCTTTAAATTTCTTTCAGCAATGTTCTGTAGTTTCAGAGTGTAAGTTTTGCCCTTTTTTAAAATTTATTCATATTCCATTCCTTTTTATGCAGCTGTAAGTGAATTGTTTTCTTAATTTGATTTTCAGATTGTTGTTGTTACTGCATAGAATACATTTTTCTTATAGCCTGTGACCTCATTGAACTTATTTGTTAGCTCTAATAAGTTTTTTATTTTTGTGAATATCTTAGAATTTTTTTTATAAACAAGGCATATCTGCAAAGAGAGGTAGTTTTATTTCCTCCCTACCAATTTAGATGGCTTTTTTCTCTTGCCTAATTACCCTGGCTAAAACCTCTAGTACAATGTTGCATAGAAGTGGCAAGAGTGGACATCCTTGTTTTTACTTATAATCATCTTTCAAATGATTGTATTAAAGCATTTTGGTATCATCAAAGCTGGGAGGATGGAAGGATCATACGTGGGAACCTATTATATTAATACTATCCTTTATCTTTTATTCATATTTGAAATTTTATATAATAACCCCCCCCAAAAAAAGTGTTAAAATACTTACCAAAACCAATTGCATTAAAGTTTGCAATCCCATTCTCAACAATTATTTTGACTCCTTAAATTCTCTTCTCCCTTTCTCTTACTGGTTTTTTGTTTGTTTTTTGCTCGGGAGGGATGTCCTGTGTCAGTTTTCTTGAAATCTTTAATCAGATTGAATTTTATTTTGCCAGACTACATTCTTGAATTGTATTCTCTCTCTTTCTCTCCCTGCCTTCCCTGCTTCACCAACCAAGAAATGTGGTTTGTATGGATACCATGTTTATTTTGTGCTCATACTTGAAAAGTAGTTTGGACATAGAGTTCCAGGTTCCTATATTTCCTTTCTGAATTATCTGTATGTTACTTTATCAGCTTGTAACTTGAAGTTACTCTTTGGTTTTCGTACCTTTGCTCTTCTAAAAGCTTATAAATTCCTTTTTAATTTGGACAGTTTTCACTAGTATTTATCTGTGTGTGTATTTCCAGTCATTATTACTGTTTGCTATTTGGTGGGCCATGATATTTTTCTAAAATACATATGCATGGATAATATGTATATACATACATATTGTTCGTATGTATGCATTTAAAAGGGATTTAAAACACCCATATATGTCTATACATGCATATGTCTATACATGCATATGTGTTTTAAATCCCTTTTATCCTATAAATTACTTCCTTTTAGAACTTCTATTAAGTGAATGTTAGATATCCTGGCTTTATTTTTTTTGTTTCTTAGGCTTTTATATCCTTGTCTTGTTATTCTATAATTTAAAGATGCTTTAGTTAGGTCTTCTGAGTTATAATTTGTCTGTAATATGTCTATTTACAAATAATTTTTTTTATAATGACAGTGTTGTTTTTTGCAATTAGCTGTAGGAGCTGATTTGTTTCTTTCTCCTTCTCCAAGAACTCCCTCTCTGCCCTGTTTCCTACTCCCACCTTCACCCCTGAGAATATGGTAAGAACTGTAGGTCTTTTTCTTGGAAAGAATCTCCCATATGCACATTCATAGAAAATTTTTTATATAATGTTCTAGAACTTCTAAAAGCTTGCTTGTGAACTCTAGATCCTTGCTATTCAAAGTGCTCCTCTTCTGGAACCAGCTGCATTGGTACCACCTGGGAAGTTGTTAGAAGTGCAGACTCTCAGGCCCTGCTTCAGGTGCTTAATTAGAATCTCCATTTTAACAAGATCCTCTGTGATTTATTTTATAATCAAATTTGAGAAGCACTGTTATAAAAGGTTAGAAACTCCTGTGGTGTATGCTATCTGTTATATATTGATTGTTTTACTTTTTTTTAATACTATTTCTGGACTGTCATCTGGAGCACTTTTTTAAAAAATCATGCCTTGATCACCAAAATTATAAAGTAGAGATATTTTGAAGTAGTCACAGTACAATATAATGTTTCAGTAGCAAGCTATGCTATGTGAAGTAGCAGGAGGCAAGGAAGAACTGATGTGTAAACTCATTCTTGTAATAATAGCAAACTCATAGTAGTTACTATGAGTCAGACAGCATTCTAATCACTGTGTGTTTGTGTATGTATATGTGTTTGTATATGTGTCTAAATCCATTTAGGCTGTTATAACAATATTCCATAAACTAGTCTTATAAACAAAGAAATTTATTTCTCACAGTTTTGGAGTCTGAGAAGTCCAAGATCAAGGCACTCACAGATTCATTGTCTGGTGAAGGCCCCTTTTTGATTCATAGACATCGCCATCTAGCTGTGTCCTCACATGGTGGAAGGGGCTAGCTAGTTCTCTGGAGTCTCTCTTATAAGGACACTAATCCCCTTTTTGAGGGCAGAGCTTTCCTGACCTAATCACTTCATAAGGTTTAAAGGCCCCACCTCCTAATATTAGTACTGTTAATATAACCTTAGAGGTTAGGATTTCAACATAGGAATTTTGAGGGGACACAGACATTTAGACTACATGAATGTATGTATTTATATACACAGAGAAACTCGTTTATTTATCATAACAAATCCTATCACCTTGGATGCTATTTCTATTTTACAGATAAGGAAACTGAGACGCGGAGAAGTTAAGTGTCTTAGCCAAGGTCACATAGTAAATGGAAGACCTAGAATTTGAGCCCAGATAGCATGGCTCTACAGTCTGTGCTATTAACCATTGCACTATTCTGCTTCTTTGTAGTTTTACTTAGACATCCCCACTCTGAACTCAGTGCAGCTCATAAGCAAGCTGATTAATTCCTGATACATTTACTTTTTTAAAGTCATTGTTAGAACTCATCTGCTTGTGGACTGATACACGAGCCAGAGAGGCCAGATCATTAATGCTTTCTGAATTAATTTTGGTTTGCTATTAATTGAGATTTCTAAATAGCAAGAAGCTAGGTTATTCGATTTTATGCTACCTACCCTCAAGGTGTGTTATAAGGCTATTAAATAACTTATGCACATGCTTTCTACATTAAATGTTAATTTCCTCAGTAGATATCTGGACAAAAGACAATTTATAGAAACAGTAACTATATGGCTAAAAAATTAGAAACAAAGATTAACTTCAAAAGCAGTCAAAGAAATGCAAATAAGTACCACCTAACAATTTAGTAAATACATACAAATCAGGTTGTTTTATCAAATGTTCAATAAAGGCACAAAAGTAAAAATATGGTTAGGGTTCAATGAAATAAACATTCATTTGTATGAATGTAATTCATTTGTAGAATTTGTAATCTTTGCCGATGGGTTTACTGGTATTATTTGACATATCCTGAGCATTTTTCCCTGTCACTTTTTCTTTATAAACTGTTTCCTAATGTTGAGCATTAGATGGTTTAATAGTTTACTGTTTTGTTCACATGTGTAAATAATGCTGTAATTGACGTAACTTTATTTTTTGTTTGAATTTTTATTATTTTCTTTATGATTCATAAAAGTAGAATTACTGGGTCAAAGGTTGGAATATATTCAAAGATCTCAGTAAAAATGAAAATAATACCTAATTTGTATTTAATGTTTACCATGTGCTAGTGATTGCTCTAATGCTTTACATATATGTTATTAATAACTCATTTAATCTTCATATCAAAACTATGAGATGGACCCTATTTTAACTATATTTTACAGAAAACTAAGCCACAGAGGAATTAAATAATTTTCTTAAAGTCTCAAAATTAGAACCAGGATTTTTTTTTCCATAGACATTATACTACTTTAAGCTTCTGCCCATAGAATTTAAGATTATATACCCTCTTATGCCCTCTCTAGTGAAATGTTGCAACAATAGCACAAAGCATTGAGCACAACTAAAACCATAATTATGGTCTCTAAATACCATTCCTCACTTAGAGGATCCAAGGGTCATTTGATGAATGGCTGATTCCACTCTGGAGCAGAAAATACAAAAGATGAACCAGGAAAATTCTGTTGTATCAGAAAGCAGGGAAGCTACCAAAGACTATTAGTTCATGCTAAAAGGACACAGGGGCCAATACAAGGAAGCTCCCACTGGCCAAAGAAGAGAGAACTTGAACATCAAAAAAGGGTAATGAAGACTGTTGAAATGTGCTGAATTTATAAAAAGCTCCTTGGTTCGTAATAGACTTATAATAAGAAATATAAATACACACACCACTACAGTGATAATGAATTACTGGATACCAGTGGAAATATAGAGGGCCCTAACTCCATACTCTGAAAATAAGCATTTATGAGGAAAGAATTAATCCTTCCTTTATCTGTATGAACTCTGTTTCAGGGTAAGCAAATAACACTATTTGTTGAGAGAAATTTCTTTGCAGAATTTTAGTTAATGAATGTGAAAGTAATGACAGGATTAGAGTATCATTTTGCCACCCTTAATAATTTATGCAGGCTCTGATCATCAGTGGATAAAAGTATTAGATATGGTCATATGAGAACTTCTCAATGGAGGAATCAGTCCACCCTACCTCAACCTATTGATTAGTCTCAGTCTTTTGAAAAGTAGGGCAAGCAGTTTAGTGTGTGCCTCTTGCTGTGATACATATAAAATATACAGCACAAGCTCCGAAGTTTTCCAGCCAAAAATGCTGAACCTGTGTTAAATCAAGCTTCTACAGCGGGGGTTGGCAAATTTGGCCTTTCAGTCAAATCCAACCTACCACCTGTTTTCTTTTTAAATAACATTTTATTAAAACACAGCATCTCTGATTCGTTTCTGTATTATATATGGCTGCTTTTGTACTGCAGTGACAGAGTTAGTAGTTGCAACAGAGACCCATAAAGCTGAAAAGATTTACTATCTTGTCCTTTTACAGAAAAAGGTGTGCCGACCCTTGAGCCTGATGAACAAAGTTAAGTGACACCAAAAGGAAAAAAATGACACCACAGAATATGGGCCTTTTACAGGGCAACTGATCTGGTTTCTGTAACAAGTCAGTGGTATGGAAAATGAGAGTATCACTCCAGGCTAAGAGAGACTTAAACACACCAACCAAATGAAACATAGAGGGTTTGTGTGGATCCTGCTTTAAATAAGCAAATTGTGAAAAGACATTTATGAGACAATCAGGAAAATCTGATTATGGCCTGGCTATGTTAAGTGATATCAAGATTTACTGTTAATTTTAAGTAATAGCATTATAATAGGTAGATAATGTGTATATTTTTAGAGATGTATATTGAAATATATGGAGGTGAAATGATGTGTGGTATTTACTTTAACATACTTCACAAAAAGAAAGAAAAAATGTAGCAGACAGGAATCACACTCAAGACTCTGATGGCAAGGCTCATATACTTTCCACTGTATCATCATGCCATCATATACTATCTATAGTAGATTTTAGTATTGCCTTCTAAGTTTCTTTTGACGACCATCAAACTATCTTTTTTTAAATGCCTTAATTCCTTGGATTTTTTTTGGTCAGTGTAAGCACACCCTTGTTTTTCTCCTATTCTACTGTGTCTAGACATGACTAACAGAAGGACATTTATCCAGGATGGATCTACTTCTTCTGGTCTTGGTGGCGGAAGATCCTGGTATTTAATACTTAATTCTGTTCCTCAGTAGCTATGAGATTTAGTCCTGTCAGTTTAATTATTGCTTTTCAACTTCCTGGGCCTCAAAAGGGGAATATCATCTGCTCCTGGGATTATTTTAAAATTAAAGGATATATATTAGAAAAGTGTTTTACAAATGATGAAATTATTAGCCAAAATAAGACCCATTTATATTTAGGAAGGTACAGTGAGTGAATTAGGTGTATGGTCTTTATTTAGTAAGACAGACCTAAGTTTGGATATTAGTTCCATTTCTTAGCCATGTCTTCGAGCAGGTAATTTACTATTTCTGAAGTTTAGTTTCTTCATTTGTGAACTGGAGACAATATCTATTTTAAATATTTGTTCTAATGATTAAGATTTTGTGAAAGTACGTACTGTAGCAACAGATACTTACTAGTTAATTAAATTATTTTTTCTCTTTCACTTGAGGAAACATAACTATATAGCATAGGTAAATGTATTTACATTGGATAATTTTTAACAGTTTGTGAAAAAGAATAATCCTCAAGGTCATGTATGGTACTTCTATAGGAAAATGCCAGGTTGACAGGATAAACTGTATAATACTATTTTAAGGTTCCATGAAAGAGTAGGTAAATTATGAGATGAGCTTCAGTAGAGGTAACTGAAAAGCTAGCTATTTGCTGAGGGAAAAAAACAATTATTTGAACATTTATTAGGTTGTTGGGCTGTAAGCTTTTAAGAATCCAGGAGTCACTGAAGACCAAAAATGGTAAAAACATCATGCCTTTTTCTTGGTGTCCACTCCTCCTCCGACTCTCCTTCCCAGCAAATTCAAAGCTAATACAGAGTGGAGGCCTTTGCATTCCAAAGATTGAAGCTGCTTGAGAGCTTTGAATAGTCATTTAACAAATATTTTACGTTTAGAAGAGTAGTGATAAGAAATAGATCTCTAAAGCAAGCCTCTAATCCAAGTGAACAGTTGGATCTGAAATCTCTTCCCTTGTGACTTTCTAACTTCATTCACTAATAAAAGAATGCCTGTCTTCTTCCTCTTGCTACTTTATCCTTTTCCTTCTCACCTCTTACCTTCCTAACAAACTATAACATATGAAACCAAATTGTTAGTCATGCAGAAGGTGGTTTCAAAATTTCAAAATCTGATACTTTTGATTCATTAAATCAGCATTTACTGAGATCTCACTCTGTGTCAGAATCTGGGAGATCGTTGCTGGGGAATAGTAAGGCAAAGAGAAAGAGAGTGAAAAAGAGAAAAAGAAGGAAGGAGAGAAAAAAGAATGTGGGGAGGACTTTCTTTGCCCTTAAGGCACTCAAAATTTGGTGTGAGAAACTGGCAGTTAAATTAATAACCCCAAAAGATGATGAAGATGGTGGTTGTAATACACTCATAACTCAATACTTACTAATACGATATATTATGGGAACATCAAGGAGGACCCCTAACTCATCCTGGGACGGATAGAAATGTATTTCCTGAGCTGGGTTGAATGAGTTAGGAGGTTAACAAGTGGCAGTGAACTAGACTTTTCCAAGTAGAGAGAACATCATGTTCAAAAACATCAGTATTTTGGAAACTACATGTGCTTCAGCAGTGCTGAAACCAGAGTATGTATGTTTATGGTAAAAGCAGGATGATGAGATGTGGAAGAGCCAGAATATGCTGGCCTTATGCATAGAAGTTGAACCAGTTACATTTTTATAAGCTGAAGATTAATATCAGATGTGCCCTTAAAAAAGATCTCTAGTGGTAATGTGGAGAATGAAAATGGGTTCATGAGAGTGCAAGGCAAAGGATCAAAGAGCTGCAAGACCAAAAGTAGGAAAACCAGCTGGCAAACTAATTTATTTATTCATATGTTCAGCAAATATTCATCAACTGTCTAATATGCACCAGGCACTATTCTGTGCTTCTGTCCTAGTGGAGCTTAATGCAGTAAGACAGTAAAGAAATATCAAGGACATGAGGTAAAGAAATAGCAGGAGGGTTGGAAAACATTAAGAGAATATATAGTATGTGAAGGGAAGGAAGAGATGGTAAGGAAGAATCGGGAATAACTTCCAGGTTTCTACTTGGAAAAGTGGGAGACATTGGTGTCATTCACCAAGGTAAGTAATCTGAGAGGAGGAGCAGGCTGAGGGTAGATGAAAGGAGTTCAGTCTTGCACATAGTGAGTTTGAGATAAGTAGGTAATAGTAAGGCAAAACTGTACAGTAGGAAGTTAGAAGACAATCTTTAGGGTAGAAATAATAATAACAGCTGCTTCATAAGGTGGTTGTGAAGGTTAAATGTACTGAAGCATGGAAATTCTTTAGACCGTCATCTGGACAAAATACATATTCATGTTAACTTCTATTGTTATTTTTCAAGATTATGGACTTTGAGCTAGATAAATCTGCCTGAATCTTGGCAGTGCCACTTACAATTGTGTAGCCTTAAGCAAGTCTCAGTTTCTCTGCATATAAAATTGGACTAATATCTATTTTATAGGGGTGCTGTAAAGATTAGTAATAGTGTATGAAAAGTACCAACCACAGTGACTGACATAAGGTAAATGCTCAGTGACTCCTGGGAGTCAAGTAAAAATTTGCACCTCAGGCTCAAGGTTCAGATTTGGGGTAGAAATTTTAAAGCTATCCACATGGAGTACTTGAGCCATTAAACATACATGCTGAGGACTGAGTGCAGTGGCTGACACCTATAATCCCAGCCCTTTGGGAGCCGCAGGCGGGAGAATCACTTGAGGCCAGGAGGTCGAGGCTGCAGTGACCTATGGTCATGCCACTGTACTCCAGCCTGGACAGCAGAGTGAGACCCTGTCTCAAAACAAAGCATGTATGCTGAAAAAAGAATTTCTACAAAGGGAGAGGATAGAAGATCCTCTAAATAGTTGGATTGCCAACTATTAGTTGCAATAGTTGCCAAAAGATCCCTAAATAGTTGTCAAGGGAGGTAATTTACTAAGAATAATGGTTGAGAAGTTGGGTGGAGGCTTAAGGAGAATAATGAAGGGCTGATACAGTTTTCAAGGGAATTGGTGATAAAACTGAATAAGGCTTTATTAAAATGTTATACAATAGTATTGGGTATCCAGATGAATGTTCCTCATAGTTACATGATTTTCTCCAACTATCAGAAAACTGGATTCACAGTTGATGTTTTTGAGGATAAAGTGTTTTATAGATAGGTCATTGGTAACCTTTGCCACATGAATTTTGGAAATGTGCTAGGGACATAAGCTAGACTGAAGAGGTTCGGAAGCAAATGATAGGTAAGGAAGCTCCTTTCGTGAGCATAGATTCTTCTTTCAGAAACTTTGGCCGAGAGATGAAAGACCAAGATCGGAAAGTAGAATGAGGGAGGTGCACTGGCAAGAAAGTAGTTTTTGTTTTTTTATGGACAAGAAATACCTGAATATATATTTAAGAGGAAACAAAAGAACCAGAAGAGAGGAAAAATGTGAAGACGAAGCAAAAAGAAGGGTCAATGCATGACTCCAGGGTCCAGAGTAATCTTAGACATAGTATGTCCTTGGCTGTCCATAGAGCCTCTGATAAATTTGAGAACCATCTGCCTTATCAGTGAATACTTGCCATTCCTAACTTCATGTTCTCTGGTCATAGATATTGCTAGACGTAGAAACAAACTACTTGTTCTCTCATCTTTTATAAACAATAAGGCTAGGAAAAAGATAGGGTGATGGTCAAGAAAAACTTAGATCTACAAATATTGACTGTGATTTTAACAATTTAGTCATTTCTTTTAAATGTTGTGAAAAGTATACTTTAAAAACTTAGATTGATTTTTAAGTTTTGCTTTCTAATTCTACCTTTAAAAGGCTATTTTTCTGTAGCCTAGTATATTAAAATTGTTTATCTTTGTTATTACAAAAATCAACACTGTTTATATTTGTTTTCACTAGTCTGTGTAGATGACATAGTGTTTAGTGATGTCAGGAAGATTAGGAAAGTTACAGCTACATATTTGTCTTCTCATCATTGAATCACATGTATAAGAACATTTTTTAGAGTGACCTGTTGCTATAGAAAAGGGTAACCAGTATGTTTTAATATTTATATTAAGTGATGGCTGATGTGGTGATTCACAACTCTAATCTCAGCACTTTGGCAAGCTGAGGCGAGAGGATCTTTTAAGGCCAGGAATTTGAGACCAGCCTGGGTGACTTAGGGAGACTTTGTCTCTACAAAATATTTAAAAAATTAGCCAGACATAGTTGCACATGCCTGTAATCCCAGCTACTTGAGAGGCTGAGGTGGGAGGATTGCTTCATAATGTTATAAAGAGAAACTTGAAACTGTATAGTTACAGAATTTTATGTTGTGTTTTTTTCAGAAGGTAGCGTTCTAGTATATTCAATCCACATTAATTACAAAAGTAATAGATACTTTAACAAGTTGAACATTATAGAAATGTATCAAGAACAAACGCTAATCATTTCTGCTTCTCTCTGTGTTGGGGGTGGGAATGAGGGGTTGGGTAAATAGTGTTAGCAGTTTAATATATATAAGTCCCCATATTTTTGTAAATGGGTAACTTGGCTGTTTATGTGTTTTTTAATTTAAAGAAACTGGTCTCACAAAATAACACCAGGGGTCACAACTTCAAATACTGACAAAGACTGGGAAGGTAACACCAATGAATGAAGAGGTCCTGGTGTAAGTCTCAGAATTATAATAGAAGGTAGTGGGCTTTATGTACCTAGAAAATTGCGTGCTTCTTCTAAAAGAGGTCAGCCACAGATCCAGCTTAGTACGTGTGCATGCAGGGATATATGTAGACAGGAAATCTTTTTCAAAAGCAGCCAAGAAATTCAGTATTTTTAGGTAAATACTTTTCAGTTTTTAATGTTGGAATTAGGTAAATCTGGATTTGAGTCTGTCCCTACCACTTACTAGCTAAATAATCTTGGGTGAGTTACTTAACCTGAGTCAGTTTCCTAATATGTATCATGGGGATGATGATATCTGTTCTTACAACATTAGGAGGAAGATTTAATAATACATCAGTCCAGTACAATGCATAACACTTATTAAATGTTGACTTTCTGTGATCAGTGGTTGTCTGTTTTTAAAGGTATGGGAAGAGGGTTGACTGTGGAGGGGCCCCAGAGAGCTTTTTTGGGTGATGGAAGTACTCTGTGTCTTGTTTATAGTAGTGTTTGCAGGACTGTATATATTTGTTAGAAGTCATCAAACTTTACCCTTGACTTGATGGATTTTTTTTGCATTAAATTATACCTCAGCAAAGCTCATTTTAAACAGGAATCTTTTTCTGGGCAGTAGGTCTCAACAGTGAGCTTAAAATGCTCAATAAACTATTTTGTAAAGAGATATGCTGTCATTCAGGCTTTGTTTTTTCCATTTATAGAGCACAGGTAAAGCAGCTTTAGCTTAATTCTTAAGGGCCCTAGGATTTTTGGAATGGTAAATGAACATTGCATTCAACTTTAAGTCACCAGCTGCATTAACCTCTAACAAGAGAGTCAGCCTGTCTTTTGAAGATTTGAAGCCAGGCATTTACTTTTCCTTTCTCACTATGAAAGTCGTAGATGACATCTTCCTCCAGTACAAGGCTGTTTTGTCTATATTGAAAATCTGTTGTTTGGTGTAGCCACCTTCATCAGTGATCTTAGCTAGATCTTCTGGATAACTTGCTGCAGTTTCTCTGTCAGCGCTTGCTGATTCACTTTGTACTTTTATGTTATAGAGATGGCTTCTTTCCTTAAATTTCATGAAGCAGCCTCTGCTAGCCTCAAACTTTTCTTTTGCAACTTCCTTACCTCTCTTTGCCTTCATAGAATTGAAGAGCATTAGAGCCCTGCTCTGGATTAGGCTTTGGTTTAAGGGAATATTGTGGCTGATTTGATCTTTTATCCAGATCACCGAAACTTTCTCCATATCAGCAATTAGGCTGTTTTGCTTTCCTATCATTTGTGTGTTCGTAGGAGTGGCATTTTTGGTTTCTTTCAAGAATTCTCCTTTGGATTCACAGCTTGTCTAACTGTTTGGCATAAGAGGTCTAGTATTCAGCCTGCCTCAGCTTTCAACATGCCTTCCTCAACTAACCTTAATCATTTCTAGCTTTTGATTCACAGTGAGAGATGTGCCACTATTCCTTTCACATGAACACTTAGAGACTACTGTAGGGTAATTAATTGGCCTAATTTCAATATTGTTGTGTTTCAGGGAATAGGGAGGCCTGAGGAGAGGGGGAGAGATGGAGGAACTATATTTATGTATATATTTATATTTGATGCTGGTCAATGTAGCAGTCAGAACACACACAATATTTATCAATTGTCTACAGTCTTACATGGGCATGGTTCGTGGCCCTACAAAGCAGTTACAATGCTAACATCAAAAATCACTGATCACAGATCACTATTTCTGATATAATAATGAAAATGTTTGAAATATTGCAAGAATTATCAAAATGTGACACAGAGACCTGAAGTGAGCACATAGTATTGGGAAAATGGCGCCAATAGACTTGCTTGACACAGGGTTTCCAAAAACCTTCAATTTTTTTAAAAAAAAGAAAAGAAAAAAAAAATCTGTGAAGTGCAGGAAAGCAAAGTGCAGTAAAAGGAGATATGCCTGTACTTAAAAATATACTTAAAAAGCTCATTTCCTTAAATGAGAATAAAATACGTAACAACACCCAGTGTGTGTGTATATATATTTATGTGTATGTTCCATAAACACACATACGTACTTTTCACGAACCTTTCCTAACTCGTTGTATGATGCCTATATTATTCTGATACCCAAAACGAGGAAAGCACCGATCAATTTCCCTTATTTATATAGATGCAAAAATCACGTAACAAAGTGGCAGCAGACTGAATCCAGTAATATATACATACAGTTGACTCTTGGACAATACAGGTTTGAACTATGCAGGTCCACTTGCGCATGGATTTTCTTCCACCTCTGCCACCCCTGAGACACCAAGACCAACTCCCTTCTCCCCCTCCTCATTGTGAAGACAATGAGGATGAAAACCTTTATTGTGATCCACTTCCATTTAATATAGTATAGTATAGTAAATCTTACGATTTTTCTTAACATTTTCTTTTCTCTTGCTAGCTTTATTGTAAGAATGCAGTGTATAATACACATAACACACAAAATATGTGTTAGTGAACTGTTTATGTTATCAGTAAGGCTTCTGGTCAACAAGAAGTCAAAAGCTATATGTAGATTTTTGACTGCCCAGGGGATCAGCACCCCAAACCCCCGCATTGTTCAAGGGTCAAAGTACAAGCACCAAAAGAGAAAAATAGGTAAATTGGACTATCTCAAAATCAGAAACACTTGTGCTTCAGAGGGTACCATCAAGAAAGTAAAAAGTCAAACTATAGAATGGGAGAAAATATTTGCAAATCATGTATCTAAGCAAGGAATCAATATCCACAGTGTATAAAGAACTCTTACAACTCAACAATAACAAAAAGACAAATAATCCAACCGATTAAGAAATGGGCAAGTATTTGAATGGAAATTTCTCCCAAGAATATACACAAATGGCCAATAAATACATGAAAAGAACCACATCTGTACTCATTAGGGAAATGCAAACCACTTCATATGCACTAGAATGGCTAAATGACAAATATGGATAATAACAAATGTTGGCAAGAATGTGGAGAAATTGAACCTTTACACGTTGTTGATGGGAATATGAAATGGTATAGCCATTTGGAAAACACTTTGGCGATTCCTCAGAAAGGTTAACATAGAGTTACCATATGGCCCACCAATTCCTCTCTGTTATGTATATACTCAAGGGAATTGAAAACGTATGTTTACACAAAAACTTGTACACAAATATTCTTAGAAATACTATTCACAAAAAGTGGAAACAACCCAAATAACTGTCAACTGGTGAACAGGTAAACAAAATGTAGTATATTCATACAGTGGAATATTACTCAACCATACAAAGGAATGGAGTACGGAGCCATGCTCCGACATGGGTGTCCATGAAAGCATAAAGCTAGGTGAAAGATGCCAGACACAAAAGATCACATATTGTATGCTTCCGTTCATTTGAAATGACCAAAATAGGCAAATCCAGGAAGATAGAAACCAGATTAGTTGTTGCCAGGGGCTAAGGGCAGATAAAAAGGGAAGTGACTGCTAATAGTAGGTCTGAGCTTTTTGGTGGGGGTGATGAAAATGTTCAGACATGAGATAGTGGTTGTCGGTTGTACAACTTTTTTTTTTTTTTATGGGACAAAGCTTGTTCCTGACAACTCTTGAATATACTAAAAACCACCAATTATATACTTTAAAAAGGTGAATGTTATAGTATATGAAATATATTTCAGTAAAGCTTATAATTTCTCCTAGTTTTTGGGGTTTTTTTCCTGGAATTCTGAATCTCTTCAGACCCTCATATTTTCTCTTGTGAACCACGAAAGTCATAGGTAGGAACCTTTGAACTCATGTGGTCTTAAAATTCCTTTTCTAGTTTATGTCATGAGCTCTTATATCAGTGGTTCAAGCTAATTTTAGGATAGAGAAAGTTATTTTCATCTACATTAACAAACAACTCACTGAGATACTCAACAATAGGATTCGTAAAGATTTTTGCAAGTTCTTTAAGGAATGATTCATTCTCTGAATACTAGGAGCTTGTGTTTAGTATTGGTACTTTAAGTAATATAGTAGTAAGTAGTTCATTGTCATTATATCCTTATTTCTGAGACATTTCAAACATAAAATCTTACAAACATACTATAGGAAGTCTAAAACTATAAAAACATTGAACTCCCAATGTTAAGAATGTGGTTTAAAAATTTAATAATACGTATCTTTTCATAAAAAGTGATGTTATAAGTAATCGTTGCTATTATTATTTTTAAGTGGCAAGTAACTTTGGGCTAGTTCATAAAAATCCATAATGGATGGCTGCACTTAAAAAGCTATAGAAATAATACTTTCAGAATACCAGTAATTAAATAAAGTGGGAAAATATAATCTTATCTCCCAGGGATTTTTTAACCTTTTGTTTTCTTTTTGCTTTAAACATCTCATTATAGGTATTTGTTAGACATTATGGAGTCTTTCCTCAGAAGAATATACTAAATTCTTCATACACTGCCAAGGAATTCACAAACATCTTGGTCTAGCCACACCTGGGAAGAGCGTGTGTATTAGTCTGCTTGGACTACCATAACAAAACACCAAAGACTGAGTGGCTTAAACAATAGAAATTTATTTTCTCACAGTCCTGGAGGCTAGAAGTCTAAGATCTTGTTGCAGTCAGGGTTGGTTTCTGGTGTGGCCTCTCTTCTTAGCATGCTGTGTGCTTACTGTGTTCCCACATGGCCTCTTCTCCATGCATATGTGGAGAGAGATAACATCTGGTGTCTCGTCCTCTTATCAGAAGACACCAGTCTTGGATTGGTGTCTTATGACCTCATTTAACAGAGGGCCAAGATTCAATGGTGGTTTTGAGAAATTAGAAAGTAGCCACTCTGCCCACTTTGATTCTGAATTTTAGGCTTTCCGACATGTAACCTAGGCAAAGTGAGCCCTCCACTGTCAGGCCTGCCTTTCTAGCAAACTGTTAGCATTTGAGGGTAAGAGCCTTATTGGTAGTAAAAAAGAAATATGTATCTACCTGCCTTTGTTTTCTGCATACATATCTTCACAAATAAAAGATGATGATCAGGCTGCAGCATGTAAGATTTGAGGATTCTAGGACCTGGGTTTTCAACCCTCTTCCCTTATTTTTTAATTTTCTCACATAGTTTAACATGAATTATCTGTAAGGTTCCTTTCAATGCTGTCTTACCATAAAACTAAATAAGGGAGAAACTTAAAACTATAATAAATTGTCAGAAATGTTTTATTTTCCGTAATTTGTGTATGTAAAATACTGAAGGAAATAAAACAATGTGTATGCTATAAACCCTGATCTTAAACACCCACATGTTTTAGGACACACACATAATTTGCACAAATTTCTAATACAGAGCATTTTGTATGTAATATAAATAGATAATATGCTATATGGGGGGGTTTATTTTTTCATTTCTTAAATTTCTTGTTATGGGGAGTTTCAAATATTTGTTAAAGTAGATAGAATAGGATAATGAACCCCTATATATGCAATACCTGGGCTCTAATAACCTGGAGCCAATTCTGCCTCATTCATAGTCTATGAAATTCTTCCTTCCTCAAATTATTTTGAAGAAAATGCCAGACATTATTTTATCCATTAATATTTTAGAGTACATCTTTAAGAGTTAAGGGTGCTTTTTTTATAATAATAAATATAAGTACATTGCCATTATCTCAGGAATGACTGTTAACTTTTCCTTAATTTTATAAAAATACCCAGTTAGGTTCAAATTTGCAGTTGTCTCATGAATGTCGTAAATGTTTGTTTATGCATCAGAATCCAGATAAGGTCCATATTTTGTAATTATTTGATACTTCCCTTCAGCCTTTTTCCACTGCAAAGACAATACTCAAACTCCTAGGCTGCAGTGATCCTGCCACCTCAGCCTCCCGGCTATCTGGGATTACAGGCAAGCACCACCATGCCTAGCTAACTATTTCTTCTATAAGCAAGAAAAAGTGAGGAACACAAACTTCTTAATGACTGTGGATTTGAATTTTCAATCTTTCCAATTACTAGCTATTTGAAAAAATTATCAAACTGCTAGAAGCTTTGGTTTTCTCCTCTGTAAAATGAGCCATTGTTTTAAGGATTAGCCGAGGGCACATTTGTGAGGCACTTAGGATTTGGCTGGCACGTATCTATCAAATCTCAGATGTATTTATTAGCTATATTTTAGGAACTGTATAGTTCTTAAATTAACAAAACAAATAAATGAAAGAGAACATAAAGATAAAAAAAGCAACACAGATGCTTTTAGATGTTCTCTTATGATGACGTCCCCATTACACAGGTGAGCAAACCGAATCTTAGGAGTAGTAGCTTAATTAAGGTTCTTGACTGCATCAATAGTAGAACTGGGGTTGATTCTAGTAGAACTAGAACTTGATTATAAGGAGTCTGGTTTCAGAACTCAAATTCTTTAAATACTGTTCTTTTAGCTTCTTTCCTAACACAGTGACTCTTTCAGTCGATTCTTGTAGTCTAAACTGTAGAAGAGTAAAAAATGGTAATAACTGATCACCTCTTGGTATTTAGTTAATGAGACAAAAAAATTATGTCATAAAAATTATTTTCTGATGAACCTTTTTCTTCCATGAAATAGTTTTTTAGGGGTTCTCTACTTAGCTGGTTGATTAACTGGATGGCTGCTAATGTATAGTTATAGAAGTAATATTTTATCAGATTATGTATTTTCCCAGTGTTTGCTACCTCTAAAGGGTGACTTCTGCCTGAATGTCCACAATGGCTGCATTTGAACGCTGTCATAGTAAGGAGGGGGTGGGTGTACATACTCAAACATATGGGATTTTTTTTTCTTGGGGGTTGGGGAGAATATGATTTGCTTTGTATGAACAAAGTAGTTTTCTTTGGGATATCTGCTGACAACATGGAAATAACTGTGTTATGTAAGTGACATACTTGTAAAAAAAATTTTTTTAGAATAGTAGTACACATGAATTAAGTAGCCCGTGTAGCCTACTTACTTCTTCAAATGATATTCAGAATCAGAAATATCTAATATGACCGAAAAAGCATGGTTATTTGATGTTAACAGAAATTATCATATACTTTTTTTTTAAGCTTCTAAATAGTACTGTGTTTAAGTTAGAGTGAATGTATGGGAAATTAGCAGTATCATGTTTTACGTTTTAAGGTGTTAATGAGTTTTAAAAATCATTAATACTTTTATGGAATTATATTTTATAATATTTAGCAGAGTATTTATTAGATTTCTGTTTTTTTCAAGAATGAAGGGAAATGAACTATATATACTCTGTTCACTTATTTCTCTTTTTTTCTAATATGAATGAAATTTTTAAAGAAATCTATGCCTATTTGTGATAAATTTGGTCAATGCTAAAGTATACAAAGCAAGTCTTTCTCTCTGTTTCCGATTCCAGAGGCTTTCCTCTACTGTTCGTGTATACCTTTAGACTCATCAGTGTTTGGATAAATGCATGTGCGTATATATGACATGCTTAACATCTACATATTATAAACTGTAAATACATAATTTTAAAGTTATAATTAGATCATACTTCAGTGCTATTTTGAAACATTTCTAATTTAATGTGTATCTATCCAAGTTAGTACGTATAGAATTATTTTATTCAGTTGATTGAATATTTTATTATAAGGATATATCAGTTTATTCATTTGCATGTTGATATAAATTTAAATTCTTTTTTTTACCATTATAAAGCATTCCACTAAGCCCTATAAGAGGGTATTGTCTCCATTTTTAGGCACAGAGAGGTTAGGTAACTTGCCCTAAATTGCACAGCAAGTAAATAATGACCTGGAATTAAAATCCTAACACTATAGTCAATACATTATACAGCTTTTTTCCCTTCTACCTATCTTAACTCTGTTTAGCAAATTAGAAAAAAGATTTAATGTATAAAATATATCTAAGCCAGGTGCCGTAGCATGCGCCTGTGGTCCCAGCTACTCAGAAGGCTGAAATGGTGGAATTGCTTGAGCCCAAGAGTTCGAGTTCAGCCTGGCAACACAGCAAGACTCCTCTCTCTTAAAAGAAAAAAATCTAATATTAAAACTCTCCTGAGCATAACTTAATATGCTACCTTAGGGATGTTGGAAACCTTAGCATCATACATTACACAGCTATAATGTGTAGTTATGTAATATAGAAGTAGAAAATTTAAGCCAAAACCTTACTAGTGCTTCTTCAACTTTTATGTGCATAGAATACAAGAGGATGTTGTTAAAATGCAAATTCAGGTTCAATAATCCAGGATGGGCCTGAGTCTCTGCATTTCTAATAAATGCCCAAGGTGGCCAGTACTGCTGTTCTGCTTGTGAGTAGCAAAGATTTATACACTTTATACTGACCTTTACAAACCTTACTAGGTGTTTTATTGTATCAATTTTGTCTTGTTTCTGCTACCTATTTTTGTAAGTAGTGTGTGGTAAAGAAATGAGTAGGGTTTTTCTAGCATAATAGTTTCTGTTCTATCTATGTACCATTTAACATTGCTGGGAAAAAGAAATTATGCGGTATGTGGTATTAATGCATAGTACTTAAAATAACTATAATCAGATTTATATGTATATTTAATACAGCTTACACACTTATTTCATCATTTCTGTTTCATCATTCTTAATTGAGGGAAACATTTTTTTTTTTGATTTTGAAAGATATAGCTGTCTGTAGTTGAACTAAAAATATTGTTTTATCACTTTTATTCTGTAGTAATAATATACTTTACACAGTTACAAAAATGAATAGCAGTTCAGTGCTATGTGCCAAGCACTGTATCAAGTGCTTAACTGGCATGATTTCGTTTTAATTATCATTGCATCCCTCATTTGTTCACCTATCAGCTATTTGAGTACCTCCTCTGTTCCAGAAGCTGTGCGTACAAAGGTGAGCCAAATAAACACAGATTCTGTTCTATAGTTTAGTGCAGTAGGGGGTGCTGTACAATAATCAAGCAACCATAGAACTGTGATAGTTGTAAACGACAAGTTGTTAATTATAATATTTGCTATTTTCTCCACTCTCAGCCACAAAAGAGAATTCTGCTTTAACCTTTTAAGCTTTTCCCAACTAGTTTCCTCCCCCACTCGACTCCAAGGAGAATTCTTTCTCTGTCTGCCGGGTTCCTGAGCTGTTGTGATGGCAGATCCAGCTAATGGGTAGAGAGAGAGAAAGCTTTAGAAGTAACAGTGAGCAGTTTATACAAGAAAGAATAGAAGTAGATGGAAATAATTTATAAAATAAAATGCAAATTTTTAAAAAACATGAATACCTGAAGGGACACAGTTTATATTAATTTGAGGGAATAAATATCCTCAGTACTTTAAATGGAAGTCTTGTAAAACAATACTTTTATTAGATGACATTCAGTAAGTTATTTGAATGCTTCTATGTGCCCAGCTCTGTGGAATAAAATTATTTATATCAGCAGCTACCAAAGTAGGATATAATTCTGTCCTTGCTCTTAAGACTGTTAGAGTTGGTGAGAAAAGGTTGAAAGATTTAGAAAACAATGCAAGACATTTATTTTTTTTTTTATTTAAAGTACCAACATGTGTAGCCCTAACAGTAATAATGCTGGCTTGTGGCTGATTGGACATGCTCTTAGAGGAATGCTATTTTTAAAAAGCTATGTTCTCTTTTTTCTAGTAGTAGTACTAAGTCCCCTTTTGATTATTTATTGATGGAAAATTCTTTCTGGTGTTAATCAGATCTATATATTTGACCTTTATATTTTACGCTACATCGTTGTGATTTCCAAAATGTTTTGTTTTCCCTATTACTATTAGTATTGTTTTGTTTTAGTATTGTTTTGAAGATTATTATAAGAAACTTTAGTTTCTGAATATTAAAAATAACTCTATGTTGTTTCTCTTTTAAAAGGAGGATCTGAAAAAATTTTATAAATTTTATCTTGGAAATTAGTTTATTCATTATGTTTAATTTTAGGAAATGGTGCTCTTGCAGAACATTCTGAAAATGTGCATATTTCAGGAGTGTCAACTGGTAAGTCATTTTTTGTAATGTTTAAATTTCATGCATGACTTATATGGTAAATATTGAAAGCCACCTGATATCTTATGAAGTGATATTTGGCTATAAAAATTATTACTGCTTTTTGCAGCATGTAATAAGGAATGAAGTAACCGGAACATGGAGAAGTTCTTATAAGATAAAATTGATACTTGCATGCCCATGGATTGATTATACTCTTCCAAACGGACTGCGTAATTATTTTTTCATATAAACATTGAACCAAGAGAAAAGTTAGCTCAAGTTGAATTAGTATTTTCTTTCCATACAAAGTTATATGAAATGAAACTTATCACAATGTAATTTGAATGCTATCCCTAGGATTAGAGCCTTAGAAATTAAGCATTTTGCTTGATTTTTAGATTAGAGTACTACTCTATGTAAAACTATCATACTTGAGTGCCCAGTTTATTTGCTATTAAAAGCAACCCAACAACATGCTTGTGTATTGTATAGTGTATTTATCAATCCATCGATTGACTTCTTTGTGTCATCTTGTAATTTGGTTATTTTTCCTTACATGAAGCAAAACTGAAGATTTGCTCTTTTGTGTATAACTTTGTATTCAGAAAGTTAATAGACCTAACAATTACTCTCAAGGCTGCGGTCCCCAACACGTGGGCAGTGGACCAGTACCAGTCCATGGCCTGCTAGGAACTTGGCTGCAGTTGCTCCCCAGTGTTCACATCACTGCCCAAGCTCTGCCTCCCTCCCCAAACCCCATTTGTGAAAAAATTTTCTTCCATGAAACCAGACCCTGGTGCCAAAAAGGTTGGGGACCGCTATTCTAAGGGTTAGTATGCACTAGTCAAACACGTTAATGAGCCTGGTTTCCTGAAAATGAAAAGCAAGTGCCTCCATAGCCTACATTAATTCTTTAACAGTTTGTTTCACTTTTTAAAAACATGGTTTCAAATGGTATATAATTAGATACATCAAGTAAAAATAAGGTTACTTTAAAGATGACCTCCTTTTTTCTTTATATTTTCAGTAGCTAATGAGAATTATGATTACTTTTCCAAGTTGTAACTATGTAGTAAGATTGTTTACAGACATATTTTAATTTTCACAACCAATTGGTTACTAATTCAGTGGTTTTAAAAATTTTTTGTCTCAGGACCCTTTTAAGCTTTAAAAACTATTAAGGACTATATTGGTCTGCTTGGGCTGCTATAACAAAATACTACTGGATAGCTTAAATAACAGATACTAATTTTCTCACAGTTCTGGAGGCCAGAAGTCCAAGATCAAGGTGTTAACAGGGTTAGTTCCTGGTGAGACCTCTCTTCCTGGCTTATAGATGGCTACCGTCATGCTGTGTCTTCACATGGCCTTTATTCTGTGGTGCTCAGAAAAAGAGAGAGGTCTCTTGTGTCTCTTCCTCTTATAAGAACATCAGTCCTGTTGGATTAGTGCCCCACCTTTAGGACCTCATTTAACCTGTTACCTCCTTAAAGGCTCTATGTCTAGGGAGTTAGGGCTTCAACATATGGGTTTTAAGGGGGAGGGGAGGGACACAATTCAGTCCATATAAGGACTTCAAAGCGTTTTTGTTTATGTGGGCTGTAGCTACCAATATTTACTGTATTAGCAATTAAAACTGAGAAACTGTTTTAAAACTTACTAATTAAGTTTAAAATAAGAATAATGAACATATTGCGTGTTTACATCAATATGTAATAGTTTCATGAAAAACATTTTTCAAAACAAAAAACGTTAATAAGAATAGCATTATTTGATAATTTTGTAAAGTCTTTAATTTGGGGGATCAAAAGAAGATAGCTGGATTCTCACATCTATTTCTACATTCAGTCTTTTGCAACATGATGTTTTATTTAACATGTGTAGACAGTCCAGCCTCACACTGATGTATAATTGGAAAAGAGAGGAGTATTTTAACAGTGTTTTTTAGATAATTGTGAACATTCTTCTTTGATACTATCCCAAAACTCACGAAGCAGTAGTTTATTTAAGGTTAATGGCAATGTAGAATCTGAAAACATTTCAGTGAACTTTTTGTGTTCTGTTATATTAAAATCTAATTGGTCTTTCTTGCCCTTTGAATAGATTTTCTTACCACGTATGATTTTATAATATACATCGGTCATTTGCAAAATATTGATTTGCTGAGTTATGCAGATTAATATAGAGTATGAGAAGTTATGGAAATTTGGACAGATCTCATATTAAATTCTGAATTTTGTGTCAATTCATCAAGATTAGATTCTACTTATTTTTATGTTTACTTGACATTAGACTACTAGGCTCTTGTTGAGCATTGATATTGCCCTTAAATAAATTCCTTGAAAAAAAAGTCAGCAGTTTAAAAATTGTTCACTTTAAAATAATATAAAAGATGTTTTGCATTGTAAAATCTTTTCTTCTCTACTTCTGAATTTCAGATATATATTTAGAAATGTATTTTAGTTTTCTAGCGCTACCATAATAGAGTGCAACGTACTGGATAACCATATAAATTTATTTTCTTATGATTTTGGAGGCTAGAATTCTGAGATCAAGATATCAGCAGGGTTGGTTTCTTCTAAGTTCTCTCTCTTTGGCTTGTAGATGACTGTCTTCCAATTGTGTCTTCACAGTCTTCCAACTGTGTATATGATTGTCCTAATCTCCTCTTCTTATAAGGACATCGGTCGTATTAGATTAGGGCTCACCCGTCCGACCCCATTTTAACTTAATTACCTCTTTAAAGACCCTTTCTCTCCAAATACTGTTACATTCTGAAGTATTGGGGTTAGGACTTAACATATGAATTGTGATGGTGACACCATTTAGCCCATAACAAAATGTGTGTTTAAATATGTCCATACATCAATAAAATACTCCATTTCAGAGGTCAGTGAAACCTTACTAATGGCTTATTATTTTTCCTGAAGTCTGATCTTGTAAAATCTTTCTTCTGTAGAATAAGAATTATATGTGAAATTCATCCTAATTATACTATTAAAAAAAATAAATGGATGCTGTCTCAAGGTGCTTTTGGGTACACAGATTCATTGCAGTTTTTTTATGGCCAGTGTGGAGCTATAAATGTAATGTTTAGTATAGTATAATTATGCTTTCTGAAATCCTTGCGTCCCCCGTAGAAACTAGGGCCCCTTCAGTGCTGGACTAAATGGAGAACTAGCCTTTGGAAGAACCTCTAAATGTGCAGCTTGCTCTCTCTTGAGACCAGCAAGCAACAGAAACGGTGAGGCACTTCAGTATGCTGTTGTGGCACCGATTTCTTCTGCTCTTCACTGCTCCCTTCACCTCTGATACTCCGTTTGCCAGTGCTCAGTGCCCTACTCCAGTCATTGTTTGCACTTTGGAAAGTATACTGACAATGTTAGAAAAAATTTTAACTTGTTTACAGTTAGTGTTATCAAATAATTTATTATCCAAATCAGGACACTTTGAAAGTAAATGAGTACACTGTTTTTAATTATGCTGGCAGCACTGACAAAACCAGGGCTGTTCTGGACATATCAGGATATTTAGTCACCCTGTCTTTAAATGAATTCAATTCATTTAGTATGTATTAAGTACCTGATACCTTGTGCCAAGAAGGGTAGAAGTAAGCAATGAATAAAATATTCTTATCTAAAGGAACTGACCATTTAATGTCAGAAGTAAATGTGCAAAATACACCTATAATGTGCTATTAATGTACTAAGTCCTATGGCAAGTAATGAGCATATTAAGTTAGCATATGAATTTATAAAAAGCCTAGTTAGAATATCTCACCAGCAGTAAATGACTTAAATTAACTTTTCTTATGTTATTAATTAGGAATAGTACTAAGTGCTTAGTTTTGTTTACTCATGAATTTGGGGGAAATTATTACTTTCTGATTGATAATATATTTTTGGATCTTGTGCTTGGAATAACTTGTTGATATTTTTAATATTCTATTCATTTCCATCTTCCTTTTCAAATTCTTGCCTAGAGACATAAGTATTTGCCTTTTTGCTGGTTCTTATGCCACAGATTGGCATAAAAAATTTTAGTTAAATTATCAAAAAATAAATATATATTCATTCCAAGGAACTGAAGAAACAAAAAAATAAGTATGTATCTAGTGATTATATAATGGGAAAGAATTATTGGATAACGTCATCTTTTTTATTCTTTTTTCTTTAATTGAGAACTTTTCATGGTCTAGAATTTTAAATCTCCCTTCACATATAAATTAGAAAAAGGAAAAAAGACAAATGGCATTTTTTGTAAATCTAATAGTATATAAAAATCAATTATGAAATTAAAGAATAGAAACTGCCAAGTAATTTAATTGTATATATGAGAGAGTAGGTAGGAAGGCGATTTTAATGTTGTTTTTTCAAAAAGTCTAAATTATGTGTCTCATGGGTTTTTTTAATATCTGAATTTTTTAAATAGCTAAATTACTGCTAATCTGCTACATGGAATGAAACATTTTAAGGTCAAGTTGATTTGTGACAAGACTTTTGCACGTATTAAACAAATATATTTGATTTTTTAAAAATGTAGTACTTTAAATGTACTTTAAACTGAATTTAACTCTATAATCTATGATATTGATTCAAACTAGGATAATTCTAGAAATAGTTTGTTCTCCCTAGTCTTCATAACTTCCAAATTAAGTTTTTTGTTTTCTCAAATTCTATTTATTTATTATACAAATTATATTAAACATTTAGAAAAATTGGAAAAAGGCAAAAAGATTAAGAAAATCACTCTTTAATCTTAGTACAATATATTAGTTTATTTCATTTGTGCTTTTTCTGTGCATATCTTAAAAGTAATTGCATATGTATTTGAGTTATAACTAATTTTATCTCCTTTCTAGTTAACATTTTATACAATACATTCTATTTTTTTCATTAGTCTTTATGTCCATTATTTTAATGCCTGCATACAATTCCCATCAAGATGCTACACTATAATGTTCTTAAACAAACCAGTGGGTCATTTCTAGTGAGTTTTCTCTAGTCTGGATCATGTTCAAGGGACATATTAATATACAGTTGACCCTTGAACAACAGGATTAGGGACACCAATCCCCTACACATTCGAAATCCGTGTATAACTTTTGACTCCTTCAAAACTTAACTGCATAATAGCCTACTGTTGACTAGAAGCCTTACCAATAACAAAGACAATCTATTAACACATATTTTCTATGTTATGTGTATAATATACTGTATTCTTACAATAGAGTAAGGCTAAAGAAAAGAAAATGTTATTAAATTTATAAGAAAGAAAAAACACATTTACAGTACTGTACTGTATTTGATACTATAAATTTACATTGTCTATTTATAAGATGAATTGTCTGTCTGAAATGGCAAACAACTGCAGCTGTAGACCTCAATATATGAAGCAATTCAACTTTTCTTGTAATATCAAGCATATTACATATAAAGCAATTCAACTTTTCTTGTAATATCATAGCTTTTCTTTGCTTTGTGGGCACACTTCTAACATCTCTAGCGGCATTTCGTATGGGTCCTGTGGTGTTATTCAGGGTTTACAGTGTTGTACTAAATACAGTGAAAAATACAGGAGAACCACATGAGATCACTTTTTACTGTGATATGCAATTTGCTGGAGAGATGAACTGCTCTCATGGAGTTGATTAGCGTCACACGGTGTTTTAAGCAGATACTCGCAACACTTGAGTTCACCACAATAGCAACAGGATGTGGCTATGAAATTATTATAGTAGTACAGTATGCACTATAGTTAATTTTATGCAGTTATGATTTAATACTGCATCTTTATGTTCCTCTTGACTGCAAATAGTGCCATGTGTAGTCTGTAAGTTTTGTGTGCTTAAGCTTTGATAAATTTTAGCTTTTTGTAACAGATTTGTATATATTTTATGGTAGTAAATGATATAATAGACTAGTGTCTACATATATTTTATGCATTCATCACATACCTAACTCTTTCTTAGTTTTTTTGATACTTCTAGGCTGTGGGATCTGTCTGTTTTTCAAATTGTTGCAGATCTCCAAAAAATTTTCCAATATATTTATTGAAAAGAATCCTCATGTAGATGGGCCTGCACAGTTCAAACCTGTGTTATTGAAGGGTCAACTGGCTATATCTAGCCTTTTTTATTTCTAAAAATATTTCCTTAGCATAAATTTCTAGAAGCAGAATTACTGTTTCAAAGGTTATAAATAATTTAATGACTCTAGAAACCTTTTGACACATTGCTTTCAAAAATGGATGTGCCAGTTTACACAGCCATCTACAGTATATGAGAGCATTTGTGTTCAGTATGATCGTGTTTTTCTTGTTTCACTTTTTTTCTTATGTTTCTATTAAAGTCCCAACCTTTTATTTCCCCCAGATTGTTTTTTTAAAAAAAGTAACTGTTTTCTTCTGATTTTTATTCATGGCCTATAGAATTGTAACGTTGCAAAGAATATGGGAATGAGATTGGCTTTCCTTTGTAGTTAGGAAAAAACTAGCCTAAAATGTAAAAATGATTTTCTGGTTGCTAATAGGGAGAGATGTTGTGTGTGGCTTGCTGCTTTCTCAGGTAGAAGGGATTTTTTTTACATATGAGATCAACATGTTATTCCCAATTATCAATGATACAGCTTCTAAATATTCCTACCTTTTAACAAGAGTTAAATACTCTCTCTGAGGTTTGTTTGATCTTGAATCTACATTTGGGTCGGAATCGTTTGTCAGGAGAAGCTGACATGTTCTGAGAGCTGAGAAAGAGAATATTTACTTAGGAAGTTCCTTTCTTAATCCTTATTCATATTAACTGAATTGGCAGAGTATATAAAACAGACTTCAGATAGTTTTTATGTATTATTCTGTATGCCATCAGAATTTTATTCTATCAGAATTATCACTGTTTCTTGCATTTGTGTATTTGCATTTTATGGTTTCTGTTCTAGTATTCAAAGGCCTAGCACACTGCTGATCCTATATGCCTTTTACAATTAATAATTTAGCTATGGCCTTTTTAATTGGGACTTATTTTGTAAATTACAATTAATTTCCTTACAGATTGGTTAGCAACATTTTATAATAATGTAGAGCACTATAGTAAAATGGTTTTTGTTTTTAACCACAGCTTTAGGCTTAAATATTGTAACATGGTATTTTGAAGTTTCCCTAGAAGAACATTTAGTCTATAAAATGTTTATTATTCTAGAATTTTTAAGATCTTCCAAATAAAGAATCTGAAAGGAAATAAAGCTTAAACTGTAGATTTGATAGAAGTTTACAATATTTTTTAATATAGAAGAGTTACATGAATAAGCAGTAGGTCAATGAGTCTTTTATGCCTTTTCTGTGTGATTTTAATATTATAATTATTCAATCAAGTACCTGGACCTCTCTTGGTGAAGTTACTAAAAAGAATTTCACTGATTCTTTTGACCAATGTTATAATAGTGTCTTTTACCTGTGTTTCAAATGAAGAAAAGAAAGAAAGCTTACTGTATTTTAGTTGATAATGAATCCATTAGGGTTTTTAGGATTTCAGAATATAAAAATAGAACTTGGTGTGAACCCAAGAAACTATCTTTGATATGAAGAGAGTAGGAAATACAAGACAGAGTCCATTAAAAAAAAATACATTGCTATAGGATACTGTTAATTAAATACTATTAATTAAAGTCATTGCCTGCCTTGAGAGAGTTTATTTCTGAGGCATTCAAGCTTTTGGAGCACTCCTTTTAAGTTTTAGAAAGGAAAGTAATGGTGGTATTATTATTTTCATGTTATATATTATATAATTTAATCTTATTGATGTTTTATGTAAAACAGCTTTATATTATATAATTATAACTTACTTTATATACTATCAAATATTAACAATTATGTTTTCATAACAAGATTATTATATTTTTTTACAGGTTGAACATCCCAAATCTGAAAACTGAAATGCTTCAAAATCAGAAACCCTTTGAGCACTGATGTGACACTCAAAGGAAATGCTCATTGGAGCATTTTAGATTTTGGATTTCATTGGAGCATTTTAGATTTTGGATTTTTGTATTTAGGATGCTCAACCAGTAAGTATATATCTGCAAGTATTCCAAAATCCAAAAAAATTTGAAATACTTGTTGTCCCAAGGATTTTGGATAAGGGATACTCAACCTCTAATGGCATAAACCATAAATAAATTCATCATTAGAGCAGTACATGTGAGTACCAGAACTATAAATAGAACAGGTTGTATTGTCACAGAGTGTGTGATGCTTAGATGGTAGAAGTGAAGTTCATCTGGATGCACCCACTCCATTGAGTGGGCCAGACCCAGGGAAGGCATAAAAAAAGCAAGTTGCATTCAAACATTTAATATTTTCTTTTCTACTCTGTAACTTTGAGAATAATTCTTCAAAGTGTGATAGCATGTTATCTCTAATTTTGCCAAGGATTGAATTTGAATTGGATGTACTGTGCAAATGTGCAAAGACCAGTCACTTAGCAGGTGAGTAAACTGTACTTGGATGTCACCTGACTAATAGCCCAATAAAAGTAAGGGGGTAATTTGATTTTAAACTGCAGTAATAGAAATACAGTATCCAGAACAAAGCAGATAATAGTTCTTTACTCCTCACTTAAATACACTCTGAGTTATGTTTATTGACAAAGGACACAATGACTGGAACACTCCTAGAAGATTCGTGAGTATACTAAAAACTATGTCAAAGCTGATAGAGATGGCTTAGGAAAAAATCATGAGCTCCAAGGCTAATTTGTTCCCTGGGGCTAATTTCTGCCTTACCTCTTTTATGCCTCCAGCAAGAGTTATGGTAAGCTTCAAAAATTCATAATTTTTCCCACTCAAGAAATAGAAGTAGTAGCTTGCTTTAGCATTATAGTTTTCTGTAGTACTTAAAATTGGAAAGTGTAGGTACCATGTCAGTAGTTTTTATGCACTCTTAAGCCCTTAAAAAAGGGTATAAAAGAGTGAATCTTCCCTATTCATGTTGTCTTACACTTTGTAAGCAAAATTCAAAATTATTCTTGCCACTTAGAAATTTCAAGGGAAAGCTGTTTAAATAGTTCCATTTTGGGATAGGTACATTCAGTTTCTTTACTGTCCTTATCTTCATGCATATTATGCTGTGACCCTGTTTTTCTATTTCTCACTCTCTCTTTATCCATATTCTGACTTTGTGTTTTATTTTACTGCCTTTATTTACTGTAACCCTTATTATTTTTTGTTTGTTGTGAATATTAGTGACCTTGAAGAAACCAAAGAATTACCTTCCTTGATTAGAGCTAATAGCCAAGTAAAGTATTTTGGTCCTTAAAAATGTTACGTGGAATAAATGCTGCATTCATTCTTTAAGTATCTATACTAATGCAGAAGAATATTTGCAAATTGTGAACAGCTGGATGTAGGAGTTCCTACTTGCCATAGGATTATGTGATATCTGGTAATAGATCTGAGAGTAACAAGAGAGTCCTAAGTGGGAGTGATTGATTAATATCTTTTTTTTTCTGCTTGAACTGATTCTTGACTTTTATAATTAAAACCGTTCCCATCTTAGACTAGTAAATAATGCCACAGGTTGAGCATCCTTAATCCAAAATTCTGAAATTTGAAATGTTCCAGAATCTGAAACTTTTTGAGCACTAATATGATGCTCAAAGGAAATGCTCATTTTAGCATTTCAGATTTTGAATTAGGCGTGCTCAACTAGAATGAATATGCAAATATTCCAAAATCAAAAAAATAAAAATCCAAAATCTGAAACACTTCTGGTCTGAAGCATTTTGGATAAGGGATGCTCAACCTATATTAGAGTGCTAATAATTATTTCCATAGAGGGAGGATTTCAGTTTTCTTCTTTTACAAAAAAAGAATGAAATTTGGAGTAATTTTAAGGAAATACTTACTACTCATGTCCAGTCTCCTTCCAACTCTGTCCATCCTCAGTATGTTGACTTCTGACATTTCCATTATGGCAGAGCTCAGCTCAGATACCAAGTGGTCAGAAAAGCCATTCAAGGAGTCTGGACAACAAAGGGTCAAAGAAGTAAAGACATTAGGTATGAGCAACAAACCCAGTCAAGTTACAAGAAGAGGACTTTGGGACCTTGAAACTGAAGCCATGTCTTCCTGCCCCAGGGTTTTCTAATGTTTGCTGTTCAGGTGTCAGGGCTTAGTTATGTCATACATGACAGTCTGACAAAGGGCTGCTCTAGTACTTTAACTTCATTCATCTTGCAAGATTGTGACGCTTAATTGGTCACTTGCTCTGTGTTCTCAGTCACCCATGGACTCTGTACCCAACATGCATCCTTTCCAAACTGATTGTCCATCCAGTATTAACAGTCTTTAAGAGTACTATCACCTTTCATTTGTCACCTGGGCATCTCAGCTTTTCCCCTTCTCTGTCCATTTCTCTTTCCTTTGAAATGTCTCCCTCAGCCTCCACTTCATCCCCTTATTGCTAGTATTCTCCTTGCCCTAAGTGTCTTACGCATGGTTAACTGTTTGTACGTTCCTTACCATTAAAATTAGGTTCTAGAATACTGTTTATAAAATCTTTTAATTCCAAAGAGTCTAAGAAGCAGTTTAGTCCTGCCTGTAGTCTCTAGATGATTTATAGCATATAGGAATCAGTCTTTAGTAGCTTTAAAACTAAGTATACCCCTTTTCTCTGTGTTGTTATAGATTCTGTACTGTTTCTCTCCATGGTAATAATATAGGACCAATAATTTGTTTCTTTTCAAAATAGACCTCTTTGTCTTCATTGAAAGGTTATTGAAGCAGCTCCTTTCCATCCCCCTAATATTCTAGGTGTCATAGGGAACTCCTTAGTGGACAGTAGTTCTCCTTAAGTGGTTAAGAGTGCAGCTTCTGAAGCCTGTGCCTGTGTTCATTTCCAGCGGTTAATACTTCCTAGCTTTTTGTGACCTTTGGAAAATTACTTCATTTCTCTGTGCCTACATTTTTTCCTGCATCTGTTAAATAGAGATAATAATAGTAAGTATTAAATGAGAGAAGACAAAAGAAAGGGAGGTAAGAAAGAGCTCAATAAATGTTACCTAATTTTATAATAATATCATCAGCCATGGATCTGCAGGTTTGACTGCACACCCCTCTTTGATGATATCCACAGGCCTTGGAACTATAACCTTCTGACTGGCAGCAGAAATCTCATCCTTAGCACTGTGTGCTGTACTTAGTCTAAGTTTTCAGATTGCTGCTGTTTTCCTAAATTAGCAGTAAGCCAGTGAGTATCTGATTTTCATGCTAATCACATAACTGCATATTGTAATTCTTCCACGTTTGGTGCCTCTCATTGTTTGCATGGGCACAATATTTTCCATGTATTGCATGATTCACTTGTTCACCTTCAGAATCATTCTTACTCTTAGCCCATATGGTCATTCAACAGACACCATCTGCAAATTAATTTTTTATTTTGGAGATAGTGTTTTGTTTTTGAGCATGTTTACTTTCATTGGAATCAAACTCTTCTTACTAGTTTTCAACACTTGGAATTGCTTTCGTACTCATCAGCCATATTGAAATTAATAATATTTATAAGACACTCTGAAAAATGAGATGGCTAAATGATGGTGACCACTGTTACCTGTAAATGTATCGTTTGCTCATGAACAGGGTGAGCATGATTTTGTTCCATAGTGAAACTTTCATAAAATAAACTTTTACAAAAAGAGGAGCTTCTGTGTTTGCTTTTTAGTTCATCTCTACCTCACCAGTTTCTCTTCCCACAATAATCTTTACAAAATATTTGGATCGTATCACTTCCTTTCACAGTAGGTCTACCTTGGCTTGACTAGTATCTGTGCAATTGAATCATTAAATTCTTCTAACTAGTTTGGAATGTGCTTTGTATGCTAGCTCTGTCTACCTGTGTTCTCTGAAAGAAATCCTTTGTTTATGGTAGTATAACCCTCTCGGTTCTATACTTGTATAATGCTGTTTTTTGGTGGGCCTTTCTGTTTTATAATAACACATATTTAACTTTACATGCTATACTTTGCTTAAAATTACTTTAGATATATAATATATCATTTAGTAATATATTATCTAGTATGTTGTCATATTAACTGTTATGTTTCTTGGATTCAATTAATGAGCATACATCATTGTTACAAAACTATAATTTCCTTGAGAGCATGAATTCTCTTTACTTCTTTTGTGCCCTTCATATGTGCCTTACGAAGTTAGTTGATTAGTGAACATAGCAGATTTTTACTTGTATTTCAGTTTTGTGATTTATTAAAATTAAAGGCACAAAGATTTTATATCACTTTTAGTCTCAACTTCATTAAATGTCAACCCTTGTCAGTTTTGAAAAGAAATTCGGTTCATCTGTGGACCAGGAAATTGTACTTTTCTTTTTCTTTTACAAGTAGTTCAGCTCTAATTATAAATTTCTTTGCTTACTTCTTTTTTTCCAGGCTTTAGAAACCATGAAATCTCAAATTGCAGGGCAGTTTATTTGACATTATTTTGAAGTGATCTTTCCTGTCCCATGTGATAGAGGTTGTTTGAACACTTGCAATTTTTTAAATGATTGCTTTAAAGATAATAAGTATGATGCATTAATCTAGTTTTAAAACCACAGTTCTATGCTTTTCTGTAAAATTATGCACATAGTATCAGGATAAACATGAAGTCTTGAATGTTTCTCAATAAATTAATTTTGCATTGATTTCTAAACTATACAATGAGATCTTTGTATTTTAAACCAGGAAACTAATATCAAAATTTTATTAAGAACTCCATCAGAGAATCTCTACCTATCCGTTCTTTAGTTAATTCTCCCTTTCTCAATTGACAGCTTACATGATAAATAAAAAAACAATATGTATTTAGTTAGCCTTTTACTGTATCCTAACCACTAGCATTGCAATAGTGTCATTGTCTTTTATTTTTCATTTCAGATCTCCTGTATACTAGGTCTACTATAAATTATACATACTTTTAGGGGCTAGTTAGATGACCTAACCCTATGTATTTCTACAAAAAAGATACTACCCAAGTTTCAGAGTTGCTCTCTTTTGAATGAACATTTAGAACCCCTTTAGTTTGGGGATTTCTATGTCTTGAGTTATGGGAAATTTTAAGTAAAGATGTGTATCATCATCATCCAAAATACTTGGACGTTTGTTTATATCTAAAGATACTGACCAAAGTAAATTAGATGACTTTTGTAAATGTTTGTGTTCCAAGAAGAAAATATTAATACTAGCAATTAAGAGATGTATTAAGGAAGCAAGATGAACAAAGACTAAAATATAGTCATTTCTGCCGTAGCCCCATATATGTGTTCCTCAGAAACCTCACATTTTGTAAAATCACACAATAAAATAACAGCTTATGAGAAAAGTAGCCAGGCTCAGTGGCTTACTCTTGTAATCCTAGCTACTGGGGAGGCTGAGGTGAGAGGGTCATTTGAGCCTAGGAGTTCAAGGCTACAGTTACCTATGATTGTGCCACTGTACTGTGGCCTGGGTGAAAAAACAAGGCTACAGGTCTTCAGAAAAAAAAAATATTTCAGTGTTGGCAATATCACTTACAACTATGTGACTTTGTAGGTATTGCCCTAACAAGTAAGATGTCAGTCTGAATACAGCATAGTCACGTATCTGTGGACATTTGCAGTTAGAATTAGTCTGTATTCTGCAGTCATATCCTTAGGTTCCTTCTTCCCCCTTAAAGACATTTGCCTCTAATGGAGACCAATTTAATGAATATTAAAAATATACTTCAGACATATCCTTCAACAGTTAAGGTACGTTTTGTTTTGTTTTCATAGTGGTGTGATGTTTTCACATCTCCATCTACATTTGCAGCTTCCCAAGGTAGCTTATTATCAAAGAAAGCCAAGTAGTTCTTTAAGCCAGAGAAGTAGCCATTTTTTTACAGTAAAGGAAGGTGCTTCTATATAGGGTTTTTATATTTTTTCTTAAACTATGAAAACTTCTACCTCTGGTTATTTCAAATCATTAACATGCTGGGAATAAAATCTTAAACAATTTTGCATTATAATGACAAGATTCCTCTGTTTGCCAATTACATACAAACTAATTCTTATTTAAGAATTAACCAGACCATAGCTAAAATAATTATATATAAGCAATGGAAAAGGCATGAATTGAATAAATGTAGGTAAAAGAAGGTCAGGTTTGATGTATCATAAATTGGGAGTATAGTCAAAATCTGGAAAGATGAGATTCAAACCAACAAAACCATATAAACATTTTGGTTTAAAACAAAAAGAGAATCATTCCTTCCCTAAGGTAAGGTTTTGTAAATATATATGCCAGTGCCTTCCTTACTCTGGCTTTACCCATGTCAGATAACCAGTTAATTGTGACATAATTTCTCATTCTTTCCAGAGCATAATGGTTCCTAGCACTTCATAAACAATCACTGCCCTCTTTCCCACTTAGCCTGAACACAGCCTTAGTAGCCATCTCAGTACAGCATCCCAGGCATTACTACCAACTATTCTGATTTGGCATATCGTGTGGTGTTATTTATTGACAGTTTACTGTAACCCAAGCAATGTACTTTATCCTTTACCAAAATAATTGTATTTAATTTTGCAACACACTGTGTAGCTAGGTGGTTTTAATTCCCATTTGTAAGGGAAGAAATGGAGGCTTAAATTTTATCAACTTGATTGCTATAATAAGCCACCTCAAAGCTTTTTAAAAGATATAATGTAAAATGAATAACAAAGAAAAAATGAAATTACGTTTTCATTTGATGGTAGTTGTAGGAGTTAGAGCTGGGAAATGATTTATAAAGCATGGAAAAAATAGAGGACTCAGAGGAGGCCAATTGGAAGATTGGAGCAAATGTGTAGGAGTTAAAACAGGCTTTGGTTCCCTAAGAGGTGGTGAAGGCAGGCTCAGTTTCTGACTTTGAAATTTTCGGTTTTAATCATTGGGAGGCCTGGCTTTCAAGGACTTTATTTGCTGTCTTTGAAAATCCTTGCAATTGCCTGTGGTGTTCTTGAAGTAAATTTCCTTTTTACTTAAGTGCCTACTCCATCAGCCAAATGATGCCTAAGACAATGTAGATTCAGAATATAGAATAAAGAGAAGGATTTAGGAAACACACAGATCTGATCATGTTGAATTTGAGGTTAGAATGTCCGGCAGGTATTTGACTATGCAAAGCCAATGGGTTAGAGATTTTAAATTCGTATCTTATAGATCATAGTTGAAATTGTAGGAGTAGCTGAGATCTTCCATTGAGAGTGAAAAGAGCAGAGGGCTTAGGGATGAGTTGCAAAACCAGTAAGTCAGGGGCTGGCTAAGGAAGTCAAGGATCTAGTACCAGAAAACTACATGAACAGTCAGAGATAGGAGAAGCAGAAGAGGTGATGATGTCCGCAAAGTCAAAGTAGTACATTATCAAGAAGAAAAGAAAGTCAGTGTCAAGTTCTCCAGAAAGATCAAGTACCTTGGAGACTGAGGGTCCATTGGATTTGGCAGTGATGTCAGTGATGGCCTTTGCCTGCTAGCAGGGTTTCTGAGAGGGTGAGGTAAGAATTGGAAGTCTGATTTCAGTGGGTCAAAGAGGTAATGCCAGGTAAGAAACTGAAAAATTTATCAGTGCATCCTGATGAGCTGTCAGAAATATATTAGAAATACATCATGATGAGGGGAAGAGGTGTGTGGTTGAGGACTGAATTAGACCTTAAAGATACTAAAATAGCAATGCCTTCTTTTAACACAAAAGGAAACTAATACCCAAAAAAGTTTCATAGTTTACACTATGGCAAAGCCAGTAAGTGGCAGATAGAACAGACAGCACCTAGGTCTTCTGATTCCAAATCTTCCAGTTCCAGCAAACTCTTAACTAGAAAGGGAGGGAAAAGTTGTTTTAATAGTTGCTTTTGACACTTGAAATTTATTCTTTCTTAGATATAAAGGGGAATAAGTTATGGTTATGTTAGGGTATATTTATCTACATACCAAATGTACTGTACATGCAGAAATGTGTTGGTAAAAAGCCACTGGCTAAATCTGAAACAAAATTCTAAATTCAGTCATGTTGCAAATGTATAAAACTAAATCAGTATATATATCTATAACCAATTCAGGGAGAAACCTTATACTATGGTTTTGTTTTTGATTAGGGAGAAGCATTAATATTTGAAAATAATATTATAAAAGTACACATTGAATTAGAAAAGTAACTATTCTTATTTATGGGGGAGTATGTCTTATCCTTGGGCAGTTGTGTAAAAATAAAATACTAACAAAATGTATTTAAGTGTCATACTAACATCTTAACTTTAGTTTTTGGTATAAGAGCACCACCTATGGGTTTCTCATGTATTTGGAATTTTTTTCTTAAAACCTAATAAAACAAAAACCTAATAAAATTCTTTCTAGTTTTTGTCTATAATTAATTTATCCATTTATTTAAAGGTTAGCAATTTTCTGCTTTGTCATAAATTACTCCCACCTAGTTTTTGGCTATGTTTCACTACTGTTAGATCAGCTAATGTTTTTGAATACTTACATGCCAATACAGTATTATAATTCTGAGTTAAATATAATTTAACTCAAACTTGTATTATTTAATGTAAATGAATCTTTTAATGAAAATGAACAATGTTCTGGGGAAGAATATTCTGGGGAAGGAGTGATGACTATTTTTGCCTGTTTATTTGTATGTTTATTTATGTCTTCATGAACTTAAGAATTCCTTTAGCATGTTACTCCAGAATACTTTAGTTAAGAGATAATGAAAAAGAAGATCTTATAAATGACTTAAGGTGTCTTTTCATTAAATTACTGTAATGATAACTCAGAGCAAAGTAAAAGCAAAACTTTGCCACTTTATTATTAGTAAGCTCTTAAAATAGAATTACATTTGGATAAATTTAGTTTTTTTAGAAAACATTGTTCATCGGAATTAAAATTTTTTTTATAAGGGAAATTTACTCTTTTGAAACTTAAGGGAATAACAACAGCAAAAATAATTTGAAAGCTCTGGCTATGCCTGGGCAATAAGGTGTATGCTAAGCTCTTGGTCTATCTGTGTATTCTGTGCCATGAATCTCTATGTTCTGAAAAGTGATTCAAAACAAGATCCCTTTGGCAATGTACCCTAATTCACGGTAGATCCATTTTAGGCATGAACGTTTAAATTCTTGAATGCATATTTTCATCAGGAAATGTGGTATTCTGTTGAAAGGAGGATTGACTTTAAGCAATATAGTTTGTTTTATTTTGAGCATTATGGATAAAGTCTTTAAATTATATAGTATACTTTCTATTAATAGCATTGTTAACCTAAAGTGAATAGACTGTATTATACTCACACACACAAAAAAAATGTTGCTGGGAGCAGTAGTGCGCCTCTAGTTCTAGCTATTTGGGAAGCTGAGTCAGGAGGATCAGTTGAGGCCAGGAGTTCAAGGCTGTTTTGTACTGTGGTCACACCTGTAAATAGGGAATAGCCACTACACTCCAGCCTGGGCAATGTAGCAAGACTCCACTTCTTTAAGGAAAAAAAATCATTTTTTCCAAATTACAGTTGTAATGGGGATATTTGGCTATTAGGTTACCTGATATTTAAACTACAACTAAACTCAAAAAGTATGGGTGTTCAAGCCATATGTTGTACCAGACACTTTGCTTACACTGATTCATTTATTCACTCAACAACTCTTTTAAATAGGTATGAATATTAATAATTTATTAATTACAACAGTCTTATAGTAATACAACAGTCTTACCTTTTGGAAGACAGGCAATAATGTACATATTCTGAGCTCATGGTTTTTCAGTCCAGCATGTAGATTTTATTATTTTTCTGAAAATTACCGTATCACTTCCAGTAACTGTCTTATGTACCCCCTGGCACCTACTCTCCCCACTTCTAATTTGCTGCTTCTAATCTGTTACTTTAAAAATCAAACAATCTAATTTGTTGAAATTGCATTAAATAATAGGTTCTAGGATTTTAAATTCTACTGAAGGCTTAAACATTGATTGCATGTTTAATTGGGGGACAATAAATTGTTAGATTATCAGCTGAATTCTGGATAATGCTAACTATATTAAAATGAGAGTTCAAAATACAAGGAGAATAATCCAGGGAAGTGTTGGTATTAGTTTCAATGTACTCCATATGCATGAAGCTTTTCTTCTGTGATATTCAGATATCTAATCACATAATGATATTTTAATCACTATTTCAAGAATTTATTTTTAAATAATTTAGGAATCATTCATGACCCCGTAATAAAGTTTAGAACTATTAATGGACTAAGTCAAAGAACCATTTTGCAGTACTTCTGAATGTTTTGCTCTCTTTATTGAATCATCCACTAACTTCTTAACAAAAATTACAATTCAGCATTATATTATTATGTTTATTTAAAGTAGCCTAAAAGCAACATGATACTCCTAAGGATTTAAACAAAGTGGTTGAGTAAATATTGGAAGGGTAGTTTAAAATAAATAAAAGAAATTTAAAAGATGTGTTTTGAAAAAGAATGGATGGGTGGATGGATCTCCATGGCTAAAGCTGGTAGTCCTGACTCTTGAACTGTTAGTCAGTGATTCAATTTGAAAATGTCCAGTCCCCTCTTATCCATGGCGGGGTTGGGGGGATACAGTCCAAGACTCCCAGTGGATGCCTAGAACTGCAGATAGTACCAAACCTGATGGCTGTCAAATTCAATGCCTTTTCCATCTTAATTAAGCACTTACCATGCACTGTGGCCATAACTTTTGCAGTTGGAGATGTGACAGCAAAACTAGCATGAATTTCCTTTTTTTCCTTCACAATTTCATGGATAGACGATTCATTCATTCTTACTATAGATTTTAGCAACCTCAGCATATGATTTTTTTCTTTCATTAAGTCAAGAAATTTTATCTAAAGGAAGTACTTTCTGGCTTCAATTTGAATTGTCAGCATCACTACTCTTGCTCTTTGAGGTCATTATGCAGTAAAATAAGGGTTACTTGAACACAGCACTTCAATACTGTGACAGTTGATCTGATAACCAAGATGGCTACTAAGTGACTAATGGGTGGGTAGCATGTATAGCATGGAAGCGTTGCTATGCAAAGGGTAATTCATGTCCTGGATGGGACAGAGCAGGATGGAGCAGGATGGTGAGAGATTTCATCAGTATTCAGAATAGAGCACAATTTAAAACTTTATGAATTGTTTTTTTCTGGAATTTACCGTTTAATATTTTTGGACCACTGTTGACCTCAGGTAACTGAAACTGTGGAAAGTGAAACCTCAGATAAGAGGAGCTACTATACTTAATTAGGATAAGGTACTTTGTCTGAAAGGGCGGAAATTGAAATATCTCATTAGAATCATAGCTTTTTAAGATTGATACAACATATTTTATTGTCTGTTATTTGATGTCTGAAGTTTTTGTTTTTTAAAAAAACCACTGATTTACCTAGTAGTACTATGTTTTAAAATATAGTAATTAGGTAAGATTGCTTTGGCTGTCTGTCTTCCAGCTTGTGGAGAGACTCCAGAACAAATTCGAGCACCAAGTGGTATAATCACGAGCCCAGGCTGGCCTTCTGAATATCCTGCCAAAATCAACTGTAGCTGGCTCATAAGGGCAAACCCAGGGGAAATCATTACCATAAGGTAATTCTTATGCCTTTCTATATTATTATATCACATTTTATTATAAAATATAAAATTAGTTTTCAAATATTACTTAACATGCAGTAATATAAAAAGGAGGGTTTTTCAGAAGTTGTAATAAATTATAGCTATCAATATCATCTTAAGAATAAGAATAATGGCCCATCTGCCATGTATTTCGAGCGTTTTCTAATACATTTGCAATGAGCCATCTATATTCTTCTCAGCTACTTTTTAACAAAAGGTACACATTTGGAAAATAACTTATTAGGATCAAGAGTAATCTTTGGCAGTGGGACAAATAAACTCAATAATCCACTTAGAGATCTAGCCCATATCCTTGGTCTCATTAGTAGAGCCTTCTACTTCAATGAGTTAAAACATGATTGTAGGCGCGTATCTGTGTATATTTATGTATGTATGTGTAAAACTTGAAACAAGCTGATTATGAATAAATTCTGTATCTAGAAAAATCTTTTTTAATAACTTGGAAACAAAAGAACATTTATTACAAATACAAAGTGAAAGGCATTCCTAGGAGAAATAGCTATAAGTTTAAGATTCTAAGAATAAATGTGATATAAATAAGGCAGGTTAAGATTAAATTTAAAAATATTTAGTGACTACTTGTAGAGAAAAAACAATGTGGGAATAAGATATTGAAGAGGAACTAGTAGAACTAGATATTGCTTGCTAAGGAAAATTATATCAAGGCCATTAGAAAAAAATGTTTATTAATAGGGGAAAAAATAATGTGCCTGAACAAGGAACTGCAGCTTGAAGTGAAACAAATAAGAATTCCATTCTCATCACAGAGACAGTGCAGCCCGCAAAGGAACCTTCGACATCTTTTCATATGTAACATTTTATGGGTAGGAATCATGCAATTTTAGATTTGGAAGGGACTTTGGAGATACAGATTCAAATTCCTTCATTTTACATTTTTTTAAAATAAGACTTATAAATGTAGCCTACTTTCTCATCCTTTTCTGTATTCTTTTAGTACTTATTACTTAATCAGGGAACCAGTCTCTCTTGAGAAACGTAACTGTCCTCTAATGCCTTTTTTCTGTGGAGGCCATAGACACGGGCCATATAGTTTGTTTTCTTTTTAGTCCCCTCTGCCCTAGGCTATATACTTCCTGGAACCTAGGAGCTTGGCACATCTGGAAGCTGTTGTTCTCCATGAAAAGTTTGATTCTTTTGCTTGATTGATTGGTAGGATACATCATTAAGGTTATTTAAGGATGCATCATTAAGGATACAACAGCATCAGTGTTAGAATCTAAACAATATGCTTATTTTCTATTGTAATATGACCAAGTATAAATGTGTTTACAAATAGCATTTTTACCAAATATTGGATTTTTTAACATGAAACTAGAATTTATAGAGATTTTTATCTTTTAACCTAAAAAGTAATCTTGTAGCTTACCAGCTCAGTTATGTAGAACTTGGAAATTATTACCAGCACAGAAGAGATAACATGGAATACTACCATCTGGTTTTGATCATGTGTTGGCTTGAGATTTCACACAATTAAAAAACCTATCCTAAAAACCAGGATGATACTAAAATGCAGAACAAAATTCAAGGTGAGCCCTACATCTAGAGGGAAATTTCTTAAATTCTAGAAGTAATTAATGAATTTGGGTTTACATAGATCAGAAAGTGATTTTAGGAATTGTCTAGTTCTTTACTAAAGTCATCATACCAAAACTTGAAAAAGATGACACATGTGTATATACATAAAGACAGACAAGTTTTATGTGTGATCATTGACACAAAGTCTTAAATACATGATTCAAAAGAATCACATACCATAATTAAATGCAGCTCTTTTAGACATACAAATTAATATTAGGAAATATTAGTTTATTATGTTAACAAATCAAAAAGTATATGATTATCTAGAGTACACAGATGCTTTAAAGCATTTTGGTAAAAAGAAAATCAGCATTCATTCCTGAACATAAAACAAAATTAAAATTCTTAGTAAAATTGAATTAGAAACATGGTTTTTAAAAATCTAGATAGAAGAGGGAAACTGAAATTATGGAGTATAAACAATACTGAGAGCTCTCTATGTAAAACTGGCTAAAGATGATGAAATAAAGGCATTTTACTTCATTCCTCTCCCTTGAAACCTGCCAAAATCAACAAAGGCCACCTTATCCATAGTAAATAGAGGATTAGATCCTAGCCCCCTGCTTAAAAACAAGCACTAGGTTCAGGCAGTTTTGCTCAAGAAAGGAACCTGAAAAAAACTTCCAGTAACCGCTGTCAGAACTTATATGGGACTGAGAGCTTAAGAGGTGAAAGGACATATCCTAATAAATATGAATATTTGCCACCTACTACCTCCATGACAGGATCTGTAATACTCTGAACCACCATTTAAGATGGGTTCTGGAATGGTGGCCCAGGTATATGGGAACACAGAGCTAGAGAGGGTTAAAAAAAAAGAGAGAGAACCAAAAAAAAAAAATCTACAAAATAAGCCTGCCACCCCAAATTTCAGAATGTATGAAAAAATTTAACGCCAAGGAAAACAGCCAACAAATTTAAGTTGGAACACAAATTTACTCCAAAAATTTTAATATTAATTATATCAGGGATTCTTTCTTACTCTTTTTTATGCCATGGACACTTGGTAATCTGGTGAAACCTATGTATTCTTTCCCAGAATAATGTTTTTAAATTCATAAAATAAAGTATATAGTATTACAAAGGGAACCCATTATATTAATGTACAGCTATCAGATATTTTTAAATATTTATAGTATATAGTAATATATGCTTTTCTATTAACACATTACAAGATCAAATGATGGGTCTAATAACTAATGTATTTTCAAAGTAATTTAAGTGTAAATAGTGTTTTTAGATATCTGTAAAAACTGAAATATAATATAAGAATATCTCTGATTTCTGATAGAGGAGTGGCAGATACTGTAAATAGTATCATGGTTTGTTGTTTATAAGTGAAGGAAGTGCTACATTTTAGTGAGAGGTTAGTTACAATAAAGTTGTAAATTGTTTCCACCCAATTTGAGAATTTGAGAGAATAGAAACACTGTTCTTACTTGGCCTTTGTTAGGAAAAAAATGTCCTTTGGTATTTAAATTAAAATACCAAAAGGTAACTACTGATAAAAATAGAAATGATATTGAACATTTGGTAGAGGAAAAGAAACCTTAAAACAAAATTATTCACAAAAAGACAAAAAAGGAGAAAAATAAGAACTCTTCCCCCAAATAGAAAAGGCTATTAAATAAAACACAAAAATATGTTAACTCAAACCTTTAAAAGACGTATTATCCCACTGAGTTTATTGGTTGGTTGGTTTGTATGATCCTGCTTATAGGGGGCTTGTAAGAACATGCCTAAAACAAAAAGAAAGTCCAAAAAGGGGGGGATAGAAAAAGGCTAGCTTTGGAGATACTAATCAAAAGAAAGCTAGTATAGGAAGATTAGCGTCAGCTATAATTGAGCTTAAGACATAAAATATTAATAACAAATGGGATAATCTACCAGGAAGATGTAATAGTAGTTTTCATGTACCCAATAACATAGCCTAAAACTCATGCAAAGCAAAATGTGGAGAATTACCAGCAAGTTTGACTAATTCACAATGTTAGTGGGAGATTTTTAATGTACTTTTAATGTTTATAAATCTGTTTCAACAGAGAATTCAAAGACATGTGGAACATTTATAAAAATTGATTATTTATTAAATCACAAAGGAATTCGTACTACATTTCAAAGACTCTCCATCATTCAGATTGTGTTTTCTTACCACGGCGCAAATTAAAATAAAAGAATAAAAATAACAAAAACTGTATGTTTGGAAACATATTCCTAAATAACTCCTGCATTAAAGAGGAAATCATAATAGGACTAAATATTCTTAAAGTAACCATAGTGAAAGTATTACGTATTAAAACTGTTGAAACACATTGAAAGAGTACTTTGAGAAAAATTTATACCTTTAATGCATTGTTTTAAAAATTAGTAAGAGAGAAAATAAGGACAGCATTTAAATCAAGAGTTTAGAAAAAGAACCTATAGGGTAAATTTTAAGGTAGAAATAAAGATAAGATCAGGAAAATAATAAGATTCAATAAAGCAAACAACTGGCTTTCTGAAAACCTTGGGAAAAATAGACAAAGCTAAAGGCAAGACTGAAGAAAAAAGAGGAAAGTTACAAATAAATAAAAATGAGCAAAAGTATCTATAGTTATAATAGAAATTTTAAAAGACAGAAGTATATTATAAACAGTTTTATATTAATGCTTTTATAATTAGATGAAATGGATTATTTTCTAGAAAATGTATATTACCAAAATTGGTTCAAGAAGAGTTAGAAAACTGATGAAATCAATAACCACTAAAGAAATTGAATCATATTCAGAATAAGACTCTAGACCTACATGGTTATATAAGCAAATTTTACCAAATGAATAGAAAAATAATTTCTTTAACCTGATAAAGGATGTCTATCAAAAAATTTTAAATAGCAAACTTAACATCCAAGTTAATTTCAGCACCAAGGACCAAGGCAAGGATGTGTGCTTTCACTGTTCGTACTGGAACTCCTAGTCGATGCAAAAGATAAATGAAAAAAGGAAGAGACAAAAACTTTCTTATTTGCCAGTAGTATATTTGTTTTAAGCAATTTAAAGCAAATTTAAAGACCACAGATGGGAAAAAAAATCTTTAAATTGTATGAAAGTACTGTGTATAGCTTTGTAGTAATAAATTTTACTATCAAGATAAAATGAATAATTTCTAAGAAAATCTAAATGATCAAAAGTTTAGGAAATGCTGATCAAAAACCATGAAGTACAAAACTGAATAATGATAAATCTTTTGTCCATCTAATTGGCAACACATTTTTTAAAAATAGAATATCTCATTTTGCTAGAGGTGTGGGTACTTTGATATATCCTCAGTGGAATTGTGAATTAGCATAAACATACTTTGTCTGAGTCTGTCAAATTTAAAGAGGAATTGTGACCTATCAACTGTACTTCTAGAAAAATTTGTCCTAGAGAAATACTTGCGTATGTGTATAAGAGAGAGAAATGAGTATAAGGATTCTTTAAAGCATTGCTCATAATAGTTAAAAGTTAGAAACAGTCAAATTGTCTATTAGCTTTTGTTAGTTATTCAGAATATTTAAAGAGGAAATATCCTGGTGTAATAATCCTTGGGTAATTAATTTTATTAGCTTAAGGCAGCGACAAGAAAATAAAGTCAGATCTTCATTTGTTGGTGAGACATTTTCAGGAGAATCAGTGAACGTATGTATGGATGCTTATGAGAATGTCCTCAGTTACATTGTATTATTATGAATTTTTTTCTAAAATTGCCTTTTTATTAATAGCCATTTCTGATTTTTTTTTTTTTGTAGTTTTCAGGATTTTGATATTCAAGGGTCCAGAAGGTGCAGCTTGGATTGGTTGACAATAGAAACATACAAGAATATTGAAAGTTACAGAGCTTGTGGTTCCACAATTCCACCTCCATATATCTCTTCACAAGACCACGTCTGGATCAGGTTTCATTCAGATGACAGTATCTCTAGAAAGGGTTTCAGACTGGCCTATTTTTCAGGTGTGTTTTTAAATAAGAAGAAAGATACTGAACCGACTTCCATGGTATTAATTGCTCAGTCACTTGAGAGCTAATCTTCTAAACAATGTCCATTTAATGATGACTAGCGCTGAGATTTAGGATTAGAAGCAAAAGTTAGATGCCCTAGAACTGGGTTTCCAAAAGGTGTTTTGCATGACTCTAATAAAATGATGAATTTCACAAACTAAGATTCATTTTGTTTTTAAACATCTTAAATACGTTTATTTGAAAAACAGCTTTTTCTCCCTGAAGTACTCACCCATATCCTGAAAGTTATTTCAGAATGTATTTTTTCTATGAATTTCACCTTCATAGTTTATAGTCTCAGAAGAAGAAAATTCTTTTGCTTTTCTTAAACTGTATCCAGAAAGAGTGACCAGATCATAGAAATTTTCAGAGCATTAGTTATGTACATTTCTTGCTGAAGATTACTTTCCATCTTTTGAAATTACAAAGTCTTCTTTAGCAAACATGTGCTACCTTTTATCTTTTTTCTTAAAAACATTATCTTTTTACTATTTATATAGCTTTGAAGCATATTTTCTGTCACCTATTAATAAATAAGTTGTTTAGTGGAGAAGTATTGGCCCAACATTATTAATTTGAGGACTGTAGAAATCTAATATTGTTTGTCTTTCGCTACCTCATTATCATTCCATATTTGGCGTGGTGCACTAAAATAATAATTAGAATTCTATAGGCACCTCAATTTTTTTCTTTCCCTTTCTTCTGTTTATTTTGATGAATACATATATACCTTTAGCTCAGATTCATGCAATATTTTACAGTTGTGTTAAAACAATAAAAATTATGAAAGTATTGTATTATGATTACATGAAACATAAATAGTATAAAATTAATCTTATAATCTTAGCAAAAGTTTCAGTCTAAATTAATGCACTTGCAAAATATACTATGACGTACATAACAAAATATGTGTATATAAATATACAGTCAAAAAGTAGAGAAGAATATGAAAACAATTTATTTGAAAAGGTGATTGTGGATAAATTTTTCTTCATTTAAAAATGTCTGTCATTGTTATAATGTTTGTACAATAAGTTATTTAAAGTTTTCAGTATCTCTTACCGGCTTGTGCATCTTATTATACTCTATGTTCTACAGTAAAATAGCTCTCTGCAAAAACAGATCCTCTTCAGATCACAGTGCAGAGATCTTCATGGAACAGTAATCATTTAATAAATTGAATTGTTCAGTAATTAGTGTGACAGTACTAATTTTTTATTAGAATTTAACCTGTTTTTTAAAGCAAGATTTTTTTAAACCCTTATCACTTAGGCTTAATCAACATTTGTTATAAAACTACCACTTGCTGTTGTTAGTCTTTTGAAGAGTATGTTTTTTCTCCTTTCCTCTCCATCTCCTTCTACATGTATCTTCCCAGGGAAATCTGAGGAACCAAACTGCGCTTGTGATCAGTTTCGTTGTGGCAATGGGAAGTGTATACCAGAAGCCTGGAAGTGTAACAACATGGACGAATGTGGAGATAGTTCCGATGAAGAGATCTGTGCCAAAGAAGCTAATCCTCCGACAGCTGCTTCTTTTCAACCCTGTGCTTACAACCAGTTCCAGTGTCTATCCCGTTTTACCAAAGTTTATACTTGCCTCCCCGAATCTTTGAAATGTGATGGGAACATTGACTGCCTTGACCTAGGAGATGAGATAGACTGTGATGTGCCAACTTGTGGGCAGTGGTTAAAATATTTTTATGGTACTTTTAATTCTCCCAATTATCCAGACTTTTATCCTCCTGGAAGCAATTGCACCTGGTTAATAGACACTGGTGATCATCGTAAAGTCATTTTGCGCTTCACTGACTTTAAACTTGATGGTACTGGTTATGGTGATTACGTGAAAATATATGATGGATTAGAAGAAAATCCTCACAAGCTTTTGCGTGTGTTAACTGCTTTTGATTCTCATGCACCTCTTACGGTTGTTTCTTCTTCTGGACAGATAAGGGTACATTTTTGTGCTGATAAAGTGAATGCTGCAAGGGGATTTAATGCTACTTACCAAGTAGATGGTTTCTGTTTGCCCTGGGAAATACCCTGTGGAGGTAACTGGGGGTGTTATACTGAACAGCAGCGTTGCGATGGGTATTGGCATTGCCCAAATGGAAGAGATGAAGTCAATTGTACCATGTGCCAAAAGGAAGAATTTCCCTGTTCCCGAAATGGTGTCTGTTATCCTCGTTCTGATCGCTGCAACTACCAGAACCATTGCCCAAATGGCTCAGATGAAAAAAACTGCTTTTTTTGCCAGCCAGGAAATTTTCATTGTAAAAACAATCGGTGTGTGTTTGAAAGCTGGGTGTGTGATTCTCAAGATGACTGTGGTGACGGCAGCGATGAGGAGAATTGCCCAGTAATTGTGCCTACCAGAGTCATCACTGCAGCCGTCATAGGAAGCCTTATCTGTGGCCTGTTGCTTGTCATTGCATTGGGATGTACTTGTAAACTTTATTCTCTGAGAATGTTTGAACGAAGGTCAGTATCAAGATAGAAATGTAGTGGTTATGCTCTCTACAATAAAAACAGGTCCAAATATTTTAAAAAAGTACTTTGATTAGCAATATATTTTTGTTTTATATGAGTTTAGAAATGGGTAAAGATTGTTTATGACATATAAAATCAGTGTGAAAAGCCCAAGACTCAAAAGGCTAATAAACACATTACAAACTAAATACTTAGGAGAAAAGCAAATATATTTACCAGCTCCTGTTTTCAAATTAGTCTGTTTTATAGGAATTTTGTAAGCTACTACTCTGAGTTGCAGTGTTTTAACCTGTACTTTTGTAAATATTCAGTAATTACAGATATTTGGAAACCTCCTATGTTCAAAGCACTATACAAGTGAATAGAAAAATGAATAAGGCATAATATCACAAGCAGTTTACAGTTAGGAGGAAGGAATTGGTGCAAGTTCTGTAAGAGCTATAAAGCAGTGCTGTAAGAGTCAAAACTACCTAATCTAATGGGAGGCAGTGGAAGGACTTTAACTGGAGAGGTGCCATTTGAAATGTATGAGTAGAATATAGATAGGGAAAAGGTGTTGTGGTTAATAGCCTGGGAAAATGTATAGAAGTAGGAATGTCCAGCATTGCTCAGAAGTAAGAACACAGTTCAACTTAAGACTAATAGGAGATAAGACTAGAACACCAAACTAGTGTCATGCTGTAGAGTTCAGTGGGAGCCATCAGCGTTCCCAGTTCAGTAAGAAGTGGCTGACTATTAAAGGCTAACCTTCAAAGCTCAGTGTGGTGGCCCACACCTGTAATCCCAGCACTTTGGGAGGCTGAGGTGGCAGGATCGCTTTAGTCCAAGAATTTGAGACAAACCAGGGCAACGTAGCAAGACCCCCTCTCTACAAAAAATAAAAAGTAGCTGAGCAAAAAAAAAAAGTGACCTTCAGAGAGAGAGAGTAATTTCCAGTGTGGTGCAGGGTAAATTGGACCTGGGAGAAATTAATAACAGAAATATCACTTAGGAGGCTGTTGTAGAGACAGCGACCTTCAGTCCCAGGAGAATTACAAATGATAATAGATTTAGTAAAGAACTTTACATACCAGCCAGCTAAGATAATCAAGGCACACAGGTGCACAGTATCATAATAACTATTACTGCATCTTTTGGGGGAGCAAGTATAAATAGCCAGAAAACTTTTTACCACATTGCAACAAAAGAGCACAATAAAGAGCCAGAGATCTTGAATTAAATATTCCAGAAATTATATTGGTGACTCATTTTACTCTTTCTTATCTGAAAAATGAATGTGTTGTTGGACTTGAATAGTGTCTTCTGGGAGTTTCAGATACTGTCACCTGAAATCTGAAGCTCCCCCCACCCCAAATATTCTTATGGGTTTCAAAACCTAGTATCATTTCTCCCTTTACCTTTTATATGGATTTTCAGTTTAGTAAAACTTAGTGATCCAAGGTTCTACTAGTGTGAAGCCCCATGAGGACAGACTGTTTCATCTTTGCATTCCCAGTGTAGGGATAATACGTATATTCAGCAAATGTTGGTTGAATGACTAAGCTTTAAAAATGACCAAATATACTAATATTCAGATTGTTTTAATTATTGATAATAGAAAATTACTTTTTTTGGCTTGCTGATTTTTCTTTTAACCCTTTTTGTCCCTGTTTGCTCTCAAAGATCATTTGAAACACAGTTGTCACGAGTGGAAGCAGAATTGTTAAGAAGAGAAGCTCCTCCCTCTTATGGGCAATTGATAGCTCAGGGTTTAATTCCACCAGTTGAAGATTTTCCTGTTTGTTCACCTAATCAGGTATATTGCAATTCATGATTTCTATTTCAGTATCTCTTAAAATGAAACCTGTGCCTGCATATGTGATAAAGTAGGGACCCTTGACCATGTCAGAATTTTTGCAGTCAAATCAAGGATTTAAGTATATGGAAGATTTGAAATTATAATTTTCTTTATATTTTAACAAATACTGCAGAATACAAAGATGTATTTTTCATTCTTCTAATTCGGTTGTGCAATTCTTAAGCATTTTACTGTTTAGAATAATTTAGTGTGAGAGGATCGCTTGAGCTCAGGAGTTCACCACCAGCCTGAGCAAGAGCAAGACCCCGTCTCTAGTAAAAATAGAAAAAATTAGCTGGGCGTGGTGAACGTGCCTGTAGTCCCAGCTACTCAGGAGGCTGAGGCAGGAGGATCACTTGAGCCCAGGAGTTTGAGATTGCTGTGAGCTAGGCTGATGCCACAGCACTCTGGCCTGGACAACAGAGTGAGATTCTAAATAAATGAATGAATGAATGAATTTAGTGCATTAAAATTTAAAATTTGGCAAATTATTTTCTACTTGAACATTTGGACAATGTAATAATGAAGAGTAAAATGAATATGTTGTTACTATAACATACTAGATTAACCAGTTATAAGTAAAAGTCATTGAAATGAAGTTAATGTTTCTATGTCACAAGGGAAAAAACATCAAGCCGGATTTTATAGTGTTTAAGAATTTAAACCATTTTTTTTTACATGGTAACTCATTCTTTATTAATGTTCCAGAATTCTTTAAATTTCTCAGCGTTTTTTTAAAATTTCTTTTTCAGTGCTTAAAAATGTGCCAGCATTTGTTTTAGTCATCGGAGTTTATATATTGAAATTGTAAATTCATCCAGAAACATTTATAAAAATTGTTCCCGGTATTAGAATTAAGAAAAACTGGTAAACATTGTTTTCCCAGTGATTTAATTTTGTTCAAATGGGGTATCATTTCCTTTTTTGGTGAATGAGATTTCTGAGTACAGTCTGTCACCTTATTTGAATCTTTTAGGAAATCTTTGGTGAGAATTTGTAGTTTTAAATCATTTCTCCAGATGTAATTTGCTATAAGTAAGTAATTCACAAGTTCTGATGATTGGAATTTGTGGTTTATTTATATCAACCTTGTCATGGGAAAGGTTTCTTTTTTATTAAAAATTCAGACCATGGTTAATTCCATAAACCCTCTCCACTGTCTACCACCCACCATCTCTAAACCCTGTGAGGTTAGAGAAAACACAGTCCACACAGGGCTGCCCTCACTCTTAATACCAATTGCAAATTTGGGGGGTTCCCAATATCACCCTCAGGTTTGGTCACTCACCAGAAGGATTCATAGAACTCACTGAAAGCTGTTTACTCATGGTTACAGTTTATGACAGTGAAAAGATACAGATTAAAAACAGCCAAGGAAAAAGATGAATAGGAATAGGACAGAGTTCATGAAGGTACCAAACATGAACCTTCCGGTTATCCTTTCCTCATAGAGATAGGAGAATATTACTCTGTGGACACAGATATGTGGCAGTATGCATGGAGCATTAACAACCAGGGAAGCTCACTCAGGCCTTGGTGCCCAGAGTTTTTACTGGGGCTCTGTCACGTACATGCAGTTAATTACACATGTGGTTAATCTCAGTCTTCAGCTCCTTCAGAGACTGACCCAAGCCCCCACCCTACATCACATTGTTGTTATGGCACAGAGCCTCCAACCTAATCACAGTGTTACTATCTGGCTGGTCCAAGGCCCCCAGGCAAAGACACTTCTATCAGGCATGACATTCCAAGGGCTTAGAGGTCATATCCCAGAAGCCAAGGACAAAGGCTTTGGGTAAGGTTAAATTCTTTACTGCATGCTACCCCATTTTCTAGGGTTGTAATGTACCTTTGTGTGAGAATTCTATTTCAACAACATTTTAAAATAATACATGTTTATGAATGGTAAATTAGATTTTATTCATTTAATGAGATTAAGCTCTCAAATTTGAAATTTTTGGTAACAAATTATCAAATTCCCATAGCAGTTTTAAAAAAGAAAAAAATCTTGTAATTTATTGTCTCACTAAAATAGAAATGCTTTCTGAGGAATGCTTTCTGCTTCATAAACCGAAGAAGTATGTAAAATTATTCCTAAAACATTCGTGAGATCCCCTCATAAAATCTAATGTTAGTTTGGTAATCTTTTAATTAAACAGACTTTTAACTAAGTAGAGCGCTTCACATCACTATGATAAACTAAAATGTTAAAGTCAGCATTAAAGTATGTTGAAAGCATTGATGATCTTAATAGATAATAGCTGTATAACGTGGAAGGATATCTGAAGAGCCTTGTTCATTTCTGGACATAGTAACAGGGCTCACACAAAGCCTTACAACTTGAATGCTAAATATTGAGGACCAGATCTGGAGTTTATTAGGCATGTGATTTTTTTTTTTTAAATTCATAGTGACCTCTTAATTGGTGAAAAATCTTACTCATCTGTATAGCAAATCCATGTGTGCTGATATCCAAATTTATTACTGATAATCTGTTCTTTACTAAAGCTGGATTATGAAATGTTCCTATGATAGTAACCTCTTAGCTTTCCATGAAATTTGTTTGCAACACTATGGAAAGGCCGGTATGGAAAGCACAAATAAATGGAATCCCACTCACAGGAGAGGTGGAGAACATCAGCTATCACATCTTCCTTATTCTCTACCCTTCTTTTTTCTGTGAGGGGAAAGGCAAGAGGTGTGAGTTTTGGCAGAGGGAGACTATATCATCATTTGAAGGAGAGTATGTCAACTCACCATTGTTTCTTGGAAATACTATATTTTAAATACTAAATTCCAAGTTGATGAAAGCTGTTTTTTCCCAAGTTTGAATACTCCTTTTTATAATAACCACTAGATGGAGCTTAGAGACTATTTTATATAATGTACCGTTTTAAAAAAATCTGTAAACTCATTCATCTAGAAAAAAATATTTTTATTTCAGTTGGGCAATACAGTTTACCTTTTATATACACTGATTAAAAATCACCAGTTTTCAAATAATAATGATAATTTATGTTTAATACTAAACTGTAGAAAATAAAACTTAATCCTTAAAGATTGAGAAGAAATCTAAATGTGTAGATACTGTTGGGTGGTGTATAAACAAGTTAATTTTTTTAGCTTTTTTTGGTTTTTGTTGTTTTCTGTAGGTTATTACAAATATATTCCTTTATTTGTGACAGTGTAATTATATCTTCTATATCCATTCATTCAACAAATCCTTGAGGACTCTGAAATACAGTTTTCACATGTTTTGGAAAGGTTCAGCCTTACAAATCAAATCTAATTTGTTCTGATTTTCACACTTTTTGAGGTCACTTATTGAACTATAGTAGAGATTCTTCTACTTTCCTAGTTATAAAAGTATCAAATAATTTTATTTCCTAACTTTGGTACACTCTTAGGATTGTTTTACTATATGAGGTTTTGAAACAAAATAGCTGTTCTAATTGACATTAAATATCAATGAAGTATCAAAAAAATTTTAAACACCATAAGCAGTGATTCAAGTTACAGATTAGATTCTATAGTGGGATGTACCTATATAGGTGAGAGAATTTAACTCATCTTCCACAGACCCTAATAACAATGAGTAATAGAATTTTTAGCCACAACATATTCTTAATAAAAAAGTGTTTTTCATCTTAGTACCTCTGTTAGCTGTCTTAAGATCTTTTCTTATTTTTTTAGGCTTCTGTTTTGGAAAACCTGAGGCTAGCTGTACGATCTCAACTTGGATTTACTTCAATCAGGCTTCCTATTGCAGGCAGGTCCAGCAACATTTGGAACCGTATTTTTAATTTTGCACGATCACGTCATTCAGGGTCATTGGCTTTGGTTTCAGCAGATGGAGATGAGGTTGTCCCTAGTCAAAGTACGAGCAGAGAACCTGAAAGAAGTCATTCTCACAGAAGTTTGTTTTCCGTGGAATCTGATGATACAGACACAGAAAATGAGAGAAGAGAGACAGCAGGAGCATCTGGTGGGGTTGCAGCTCCTTTGCCCCAAAAAGTCCCTCCCACAACAGCAGTGGAAGCAACAGTAGGAGCCTGTGCAAGTTCCTCAACTCACAGTACCCGAGGTGGTCATGCAGATACTGGAAGGGATGTGACCAGTGTGGAACCCCCAAGCGTGAGTCCAGCACGTCACCAGCTTACAAGTGCGCTAAGTCGTGTGACTCAGGGGCTACGTTGGGTACGTTTTACATTAAGGCGATCAAGTTCCGTAAATCAGAACCAGAGTCCTTTGAGACAACTTGATAATGGGGTAAACGGAAGAGAAGATGATGATGATGTTGAAATGCTAATTCCAGTTTCTGATGGAGCTTCAGACTTTGATGTGAATGACTGCTCCAGACCTCTTCTTGATCTTGCCTCAGATCAAGGACAAGGGCTTAGACAACCACATAATGCAACAAACCCTGGAGTAAGGCCCAGTAATCGAGATGGCCCCTGTGAGCGCTGTGGTATTGTCCACACTGCCCAGATACCAGACACTTGCTTAGAAGCAACACTGAAAAATGAAACGAGCGACGATGAGGCTTTGTTACTTTGCTAGGTACGAATCACCTAAGAGAGACTGTATACAAGTTGGAGCAATATCCATTTATTGTTTTGTAACTTTACAATTAAACTAGTTTTAGTTTAAAAAAAAAAAGATGCAGGGTTATTTCTTATTATTATATATTATTAGCCTGCATGGTTAAATTAACTTGTAACTCTATGAACTTAGAGTTTACTGTTTTAGCAGCTAAAATGCATTATGTATTCATATTGTTCAATAATGTTCTTTCATTTGTTTCTAATTGTTTTTATCCTGGTACTGTAGTTCACTGTAGAAATATGGCTGCTGAAACTCATTTGACTGTCATTTTATCTACACTATGTTAAAAGGTTTGTTTGTGCAAAATAGTACTTTATTTTAATTGGAACTTTTATGCTTTTGCCAACACATCTTTTAACAGTATATTAGATGTTAAGGTTGTTAATGTATAAAAACCCGCTTATACTCACCTGTGTTTTTATTTATATAACATTTGTCTTTTATTGGATTTCATCATAATGTGAGCTTGTCAAAGGGAAAGAACTTTCTCTAAAAATTTTTCTTACATTTAACATGCAGTGATTTGAAATTTAGGTAGAGTTAGATAAATTAATGGCAAAAACAAAACTCTTTTATAGATTTTCTAATGTTGACTTTAATACTCTGATATGGTACAAACCAAATGGTAAAATCCCAAGTCACTTCTCTTTTCATCTCTAGTAAGGGACAGAATTAAGCGGACAAAGATATTCTACTATGCATTAAATCTTGAACTTTATAAATATGTACAAAAATTGTACAAGATAAGTTCCAACTGGTAATGTCTTTCCCTAATACAGGGTTATGCTTGTATTGGACCCTAGGGATTTGCACTAAAATTATATCAAGGTCTCAGATGAGTTCAGTGCACAAGCACTATCACTTTAAATACTATTATTTGCTACCACAATGACTATATATTTCCATAGCTTGGGGGGGGGGACACTTTTATTACAACTTGAAATTGCTTTGCTGGTTTCATATTTATTTGTTGTATTTAAAAAATACATTATTGTAAGAGTGATTCTTTTTTCAATATATTTTATTCATGGGGGGATCATGCTACAATCTTGAAAAGAAAATTAAGAAATTCGGATTGTCCCCCCTTTTTAAGGAGAGTGAATTGCAAAACCCCACTTATTTTTTTTATTGTCAATTCCTGTTTATTTATTCTTTAGCTGTCTATTTTAGTAGTTTGATGATTGAGTATGAAAAATGTGTTTGTGATTATTGCTATTTATTAAATTTTAAGTACTTTGCTGAATGTCATTTTAAAGCATGTTTGAGGTCTTGTGTATTTGTCGTGTTATGCTGTCAGGAGGAACTGACTAAAATGTTTTAGTATGTATCAAAAATTAAAATGATTTTTTTTATTGCCTTGAGGTACTTTCTAAATCAAAAGCTGTTCTTTATTTTTGTTGAATTCTGGTGCATATACAAACTCAGGCCATAAAATGTGTAATATGTGTAGAATAAAAGTGAAAGGAGAGGTAGTCTTCCTTAACTACCTTATGGTAAAGTAGTAGTTTATGCCAATACTAGAAGGTAAAATTCCCTGAGGACTGAATATTCTTTTTGCCTTGGAGAAGACTGCCTCTTAATTGATACATCTTGCAAAATGCAATAACACAGTTCTCTTTTTATATTATTTTCACATACATTTCAGACCCCTATAGAATATTCTACTGGCATAATTTGGGTTACCAAATTGATCTTCTTTTAGATCCTACTAATATATCATCAATTATATGGTTTCTGGTTTTGTTTTCTGGAATATGTTTTAATTTATTTTTTAAATTAATACATCTTCCTTGTTCAAACAGTAAAAAGTAAGTTCCTCTCCTACCCCCCAACACCCATCTTTTAGTTACGTTTCACAGAGACACATACCAGTACCAAATTCTTTATATCCCTCCAGAAATACCGCATACATACATAAATGTGTCCATATATATGTAAATGCCCTATATAATGTCAATTATACTATGCATATATTTTCTGTACCTTTTCTCAAAGGGAAAAATTTATCATTAGACTTTATTAAAAGTAAAGTTGAGGCTGGGTGCCGTGGCTCACGCCTGTAATCCTAGCACTTTGGGAGGCCGAGGCGGCGGGTCGCTCAAGGTCAGGAGTTCGAAACCAGCCTGAACAAGAGCGAGACCCCGTCTCTACTAATGATAGAAAGAAATTAATTGGCCAACTAAAAATATATTTAAAAAATTAGCTGGGCATGGTGGCATGCCTGTAGTCCCAGCTACTCAGGAGGCTGAGGCAGGAGGATCGCTTGAGCCCAGCAGTTTGAGGTTGCTGTGAGCTAGGCTG
>CAUYRT010076802.1:0-32539 GCA_963574885.1 Lepilemur ruficaudatus
GGCTGAAGCGGGAGGATCACTCAAGGTCAGGAGTTCGAAACCAGCCTGAGCAAGGGCGAGACCCCATCTCTACTAAAAATAGAAAGAAATTAATTGGCCAACTAAAAATATATAGAAAAAATTAGCCAGGCGTGCTGGCGCATGCCTGTAGTCCCAACTACTTGGGAGGCTGAGGCAGAAGGATCACTTGAGCCCAGGAGTTTGAGGTTGCTGTGAGCTAGGCTGATACCACGGCACTCTAGCCTGGGCAACAGAGATAACTCTGTCTCAAAAAAAAAATTCATTTGTTCATTTTGCTTAAAATGCAGAACCATTGCTTTCTCACCACACCTTCTACTTGATAAAAATAGGCTAACATTGCTTTATTAACAACATGAACTCTGGGACATGCTGGAAAACAGTGGTTATTAGACACTTGGCACCAAGCTTACCTAAAGACAACCATTTGATACAAACAGATCAAATATTTGGTAACTCCATACATCGCGTAATTTGTCCAGTGATATTTCTTGGAACTCAAGTTCGTTCTCTAGATCTTGTAAGCGATAGATTTTTCAAAGTAGTGGAACAGAACGTCCATCCCATTTTGTTTTTGCCATGTCCAGATCATTCCATTTGCCTTGCCAGTCTTCCCTTTGCCTTGATGTCCCAGGCTGCTCATGGGAGAAACATGGAGTGGTTAGGACCTTGATATTCCACTCCTGTTTTATGAAAGAAGTTGTTGCCTCCTATTTGATTTAGAAAAAGGGAAGGGGTAGGACCAGCCCTAAAGATAAGGCCACAGACTCAGAAGGACCAGAGAAATAGGAGAAAATTGAGGAAGGACTTGATCAGTGTCTACATGGTTGAAGATGGGAGTACAGTGTCAGGGCTGAACTAGACACAAGCAGGAACTTGTACAAGTCAGAAGTTTTGAAGTCATGAGTGATCTGAAAACCAAGTCAAAATAACTTAAGAGAAAAGAAAATGTATGGGCTTATGAAGTTGGAAAATCCAGGGATAGATCATCAGGAATTGCTGGATCCAGGCACTCAATTGATGTCATCAGACTACTGTGCCTTTCCTTTCAGTTTGGTTGTCCTCTGATTTCTAGGCAGGTTCTTTCTTCCTGGTGGCAGTTATAGTCTTCTCACCTAGGAGCTCAGAAACTCTGTTAGAAAGACTTGTTTTTCTTTCTACTTGTTTCTAGGGAAATTTCCAGGATTATCTATCTCATTGACCTAGCTTGGGCCACGTACTGAGTCTGACCTAGTCCCTCTGGCCAGAGGGATGGAATGCCCTGATTGGCAACATCTGGAGCTGGGGGTGGGGTCCTCTCCACCAGAATCATGAACATGGAGAGTATCTCCAAAATAAAATCCATGTGCTCTTATTAGAAAGAAAGAGTGGATGCCATATCAGTTAGCTTTTGTTGCCACAATAAAGCTGCACAACAAACCTAAAACTCAAAGACTTAGAACAATTCTTTAGACTTCAGCTCGTGGGGGACATCGGCCATGACTGGGCACTTCCTGGTGCAAGTGTTAGAATAGAGAACAGCATATGCAAAGGCTTTGAGGCAGGAGAGATCTTGTGTGTTGAGAAACCAAAAGACAATCAGTGTTAGGTAGGAGAGCACGGGGATCGCAGGGACAGGTTCAAGGCGAGGGACTCCCTGCAGGCCTTTTAGCAGGAAGTGACTTCTCCAGATATGTCTTAGAAATCTCTCTGTGCCTGCTGGGTAGAGAATTGGGTAATAGATTGGAGAGGGCAAGAGAAGAAGTGGGGGTCTGTTTCCATAGTCAAAGCAAGCAACCAGTTGGGAGTAGCAGAGATGGCACGAAGTGGACAGATTATAATGGTATTTTGAACAGGATTGAGAATTATTAGCAGGGACGCCTCTGATACCAGGCACCAGCGCTATGTCAGGGAATGCCCAGGAAGCTGGTGGGTCATAGGACAATTGCACACTCCCAGGGGGCTAACGGGAACATTAATTAGTTCATATTTGTCTGCATATTCTTAGATAAAAGAGGCTTTATAATCCTCAAACGAAGCATGAAATTTTGAGCTGCAAGAGGCCATGTAGTGCAAATGAAGATGGAATGGTCGGATGGTGGACCTGGGTGATTAGTCAATTACGAGGAGCTCGAACGTACCTGGTCAGCATCTCTGAGAGAGTGGGCACTTCTGGTGGCCACTCAGGGTCTTTTCACGACCAACCTTCCACTCCAGCTGAGATGAGATCTTTTATTTTAACCTGAAAATAAAAAGCCCTTTCCCTGAAAACAGTACCTGCCATCAGGTTAATTTCTTCAAAAAGAAAGGAAGAACAAAAAGGAAAGATTTAGGAGGTCTTAGGCAGATTATCAGATGCGCTAAAACTTCGTTTAAACCTGAGGCAGCTTCAAGGGTATTCAGAGATGTTCTCCCAGGCATGTGTGCAGGGGAGGGAGGGAAGCAGATTGGGCACAGGAAGGCCTGGGGCAAGGCTGGGGGTAGCAAGAAATTCTTCCCAGGAAGCAATTCCAGTGGACTAAGAGTAGATGGAAGTTTCCTGTCTCGGACATTTGACGTTTGTCTCTTTCTTTTATCCGAACATTCTTTCCAGGTTGTTTGGATAAAGCGTCAAAAATTATATGAAAATGCTAGTTAGGAAACACCACCCCCAACAAACCCTGTTCATCAAAATGTTAGTGCTCTCTCTGGGGGCCCTGTGTTCGGTTTGTCAACAAGCTAAAGCCATGGAGCCAGGGCTCCATGAGGCCCAGGAGCACGATTTAATTAATATCCTACCCATAATACCTTGCTGGGTTTATGCAAACAAAGCCCTGTCACTCCTCACCCTAGGATTTACCCTTTCCTTGAAGCAAGTATTTATTTACCCACAGTTTGACCTCATGATGGTGTTCAGCAGATGTGGATCTTACTTATTTGCATTGTTTTGTGACAGTTGCAAAATTCATTAGTGGTTCAAGGATAAATCCTCTGCGGACCATCCCAATGATAGGTGAAGTAAGAGGGTTGGCACTAATTAATCCTCCTCTTCAGCGATGCTGGATATTAATGATAACATCATGCCTCTTTCAGAAATTGCCTGTATCAGTTTGAAATTTGCGGGGCAAAAGTGACAGAAACTGCCTCTTGGCTACGTTGAGCAAAAGCGGCTGTTATGGGATGATATTGAGAGCTGAGATAAATGATGGGAAGGGAGGAGCCCAGCTGGGTGGCGAGCACTACAGAGATTGGGACAGGACACCACTCCTGGGGCAAATGAGTGCCCCTCCAAGCCCTCCTCTGGCTGCATTGCACCGTGCTCCTCGTTCAAGATCCTCCCAGAAGATTAGATGTCACATGGCTGCCTTTTGCTGAATTAAGGCAGTGAAGAAGAGCCCCCTTTGGCTTTTATGGGGAGTGGGGCGGCCCCTCGGTTATTACTCCCATCCACCCACATGACACAACGTGGAGGAGGACATCACTGCCAGCGTAACTGGTGCGCTAGTAGAAATGGGAAAATGTGCATAGAGCCGACATTGGACAAATGTCCAGCACATTGCATGTCGTCTGTGCATCAGTGCCAGTTACCAGGGCCTGTGGGCATTGAATGTTTTGCTGGAAAATGTCATGTCTCAGGAAAGATGAGGGGAACTGGGATCGTTTCCATTCAACAAAGCATTCTGGGGTTGGAGTGGAGCTTACTGGTGTATAAGCCCACTGTCTGTAAAGGACAAAGCACTGCTAAGCTGAGGACGTTGCCTTTCTCCTCACACCGACTGAGTTGTCAGGCGTGTGGAGTGGGGATAGGGATTGTGGTTCTGTTTTATGCAGACGAGGAAGACGGGGCTCTCTTCCCATGCTTTGCTCTTCGTAGCAAGTGACATCTCTATGAGGAACTTTTATTTGACGAGTGCTTGCTTGGAAAATAATAGCCAGCTTGTTTTCATCTATACTGAAAGGTAAAATCGAAGAGATGGGCTTTATGACAGACACACTGATCGGGCAACCAAATGATAAAATGACCTCATACATTAAACACACTTTTACTGCATGTCTGCCATGCGCAGTGTAGATATTAGCGGGCTGAGTGCTTTATGGGTAGCATTTGAGTTAGGAAGGGAGAAGGACAACCTTCCCAAGTCCCTGGGATGTCCTGGGGCAGGTACCCCTTACTCCTCTGAGACAGCTGACCCCCAGCTCAGAGGGCGCCTTGTCTGTAGGGTGGGGGCACACACTGATGGCCAGAAAGGCTCACCAGATGGGGGTGTTTTGGTTGAAGGGCAAGGCTAAGGATGGGACTAGGGAGTGTAAGGACCTCTGAGAACCAATGTCTCCTTTTCACCTGAGAAAACTCCCTGAGGGGGAAAAACAGTTTCAGAAGCTTTGGAGAGCTTAGGAGTAAGAAGACATAGCAGGTGGCCTGGAGGAAAGGGGACAGGTAGTTTCTTAAGCCTCCTCACCAGCTCTGAGGGCTTCCAATCCCCTGGGCATGTTGATAACTTCCAAATGTGTATCTCCTGGCCAGACCAGACTTTAACTCTAGGCTTGTGTATCCAACAGTCTCAGCATCCACAAGGCCACAATTGGGCTTTCGATCTTCACCCCCAAATGTGTTATTTTCTCCCCAACACTTACCATCTCATAAAATGGCAAATCCCTCTACCCAGTTGCTCACCCTTGATGCCTTCCTTCCCATCGCCCTCCTCCCTCCAAGATCTAATCCATCACTAAGTACTGCTGATCCTCCCTCCACAGATTCCCAGGACACCTCAAATTGGTCCACTGCTCTCCATTCCCACTGCCATTGTGCTAGAAGCAGCCCCCTTCATCTGTCCCCTTGATGGGCTGCAGTTTCTCATAACTGTTCTTGTCCCTCCAACCCATGCACCAATTAGAGTGAATTTTTAAAAACCTTTCAATATCTTCCCAATGCACTTGGGATAAAATCCCAGCTCCTTCTAAGTCACACATGGTGTTCTAGCCCATGCCTCATCACCAGCCACTGTCCCTTCCCTCTCTGTGCTCTGGACACACACGTCTTCCTTTGGTTCCTCCAGTGAATATGACAGACTTTCACCTGCCATGAGACCTACAGAAGAGTAGGTTCCCCAGGAAGATCACAACGCAGATCTGAAAAGTCACTGCCAGCCCAGCAGGAGCTCCGAGCAAAGGATGCCCATCAGAGGAGCCCCAAGTTGGGTGCAAAGTCAGCCTGGAGTACCACTACCTTGCTAGGCTGCTGGCCAGGGGCCACCCCAAGAAAAGCGTGACCTCAGCTCAAAAGCTGGGGCCAACTCTGCTGGAGCCAATAGCTGGAGGCTGGCAGCTAACTGCAAGTCTTGTAGTTGGGCAGCAAATCCTTCCTTGAAGGGGAATCTGAACTAGTGCTCCCCCATGTCTGCCACAGGAAGTCAACACATGCTCTTCGTCTCACTCCCACCTTGCTGTGTCCTTCTAAGAGACTGCAGTTCCATGAGGGTGTGTGCCCAGTGCCTAGTACAGTGTCTGGCACATAGTAGGCATTCAACAAATATTTATCAAAAAGAAGGGAGGAAGAAAAGAAGGAAGGGAAAGAGGGATGAAGGCAGAGAGGGAGAGGAAGAAGGGATGAAGGGATGGAGGGATGGAAGAAGAAAGGGAGGGAGGAAGGGAGAGAGAGGAAGGAAAAAGAGCAACAGGAGAGGAGTAGGGAACAGATGTATGGGTAACTGAAAGGGATCTAAGCTCATGATGGCAATCCTTGACCTTGTCTTTCCCCTTTGTATAATACCTACCCTAAATTTCTATGTTCTCTTACCTCTGGGATTTTACACATGCTGTTCTCTTTGCCTGGAACAGATTAACCTGCACTCTTTGTCCACTCACCATTCAGGTATCAACTTAATCTTACTTTTGCAGGGAAGTCTGCCCCAAACCCCTTTATCTGTTAGGATAAGTTTTAGCTGCAAGTCAGAGAAGCTCACTATAACAGTGATTTAAACAATATAGAGATCTATTTCTTGTTCACATGAATGCCCAGAGGTAGGCAGTGGAGAGTGGGTTTGCCATTTTCCTCCAATAAGTCTTCAGTGACCCAAGCTCCTTCTGTCTTCTTTCATTCCCCATGGTCTCCATTGTCAAGGTCACTTGTGGTCCAAGATGGTTCCTTTGGTTCCAGTTATCACTTTCATATTCCAGCCAGCAGGAAAGATGAGGTGGGAAGAAGGGCACTTTCTGGAAGCTGCACACACCATTTCCACTTAGAGCTGTTGTCCAGAGCTTAGTGGTCATAGCTAGCTACAAGGAAGGCAAGGAAACATTGTTGTTATCCCAGGTAGCCATGTAGTCAGTTCAAATTCTGCCTTAACCCCAATATAAATGAGCTATTCCTTTTGTCTCCCTCCTTCTTTAATTCATCCCACTTGTGCATGCTCAGAGTCTTCTTTCACTGCTAGACTTCTTGAGTCACATGATGACAGTGATCTGACCCGATTTTCCTTTTCTTTTCGTTTCTGATGCCTATGCACACAGTAATACTAAAAAGATATTTGTTAAATGAATAAATAAACGAATGAAAAATGCCTCTCATATGAGCTCCCATAGGATGGGAAACTGACTTATGTCACAGCAACCATTACATTGTAGTAGTGTGTGTGTGTGCGCGTATGTATGAAGTTTAGTTTTTGTTGGGATATAGGAGAAGGGTTGGGAAATGTCACATTGGGGTATGTCCATTCTAACCTTCATGACATGGTTTTTAAACTGTAGTACAGGATGCCTCCTCCATACCAAAATGCTCGGATTCTCAAGTTCCTGATATAAAATGGTGTAGTATTTACATATAACCTATGTACATCTTCCTGTATACTTTAAATAGTCTCTAGTTTACTTGTAATACCTAATACAATGTAAATGCTATGTAAATATTGTTATGCTGCATTTTTCATTTGTATTACTTTTTATTGTTGTATTGTAATTTTTACTTTTTACTGTATTTTTGAACCATGGCTTCAACTGCAGATATGGAGGGCTGACTGTACCTAGCATTTTACATTGCATTAGGTATTATAAGTAATCTAGAGACGATTTGAAGTATATGGGAGGATGTGTGTAGGTTATATGCAAATACTATGCCATTTTATATCAGGGATTTGAACACCTGAAGATTTTGGTATCCTCGGGGTCCTGGAAGCAATCCCCGTGGATACCGAGGAACAACCGTAAATAGTTGTTACACTTTATTTTTAATATCTCATAATATTTTTATTGTTATATCATTATCTTTTATTTTTTGAATATTTTCAATTTCCCAGTTGGTTGAATCTGTAGATGAGGAATGCATGGACATGGAAGGCCAACTGTATTTTTAAAATTGGGCTTTTAAACTAAAAAATAATATATGCTCATCATTTAAAATTAATAATGCAGATATTTTACTGTGAAAACTGAAGCTCTCCGGAATAGATTAGATTCCAATTCTTCACACCTTCTATATCCATCTATACCCTTTGCTCTGCCCCTTGACTTTGGGGCTTGGTCTTGTGACTCACTTCAGCCAATGGAATGTTAGCAGAAGTTCTGGCAGCAGCACCTTGCAATGTGCTTGTGTGGTTGCTCTTTATCCTTTGTGTCTCTGCCATCACCATGAGAAGAGGTCCCCCAGAGAACTGTCACTCCTTCTTGGGCACCCATGACCAGCAGACCTGAATTCATCCCACAGTAAGGATCCAAGCCCAGAAGATCTTCAGCTTGAAGCAAAGTTTCTCAGAGGAGCCCAGGCCAGATAGGCCAACCCACAGATAAGTGAGCAAGAATTGGTTTTAAGTCACTAATGTTTGGGGCTGTTTGTTATGGCAGCAGCAGCTGACTTATACCCTCCCTCTTCTCTCCCTCAGACGTTTACTCCACTTGTGCACACATATTTCTGTGTATGTAATCACCTCTGCCACTAGACTATGAACTTCTTAAAGGTGGGGATTGGGTCTTATTCATTTTTTCTTATTCATTTTTCCCCTTAGAACAGTGATTGAAAATACAGTAGAGTAGGACGACAGGCCTTGGCATGTTTCATTTCCACTCAATAACATACTGCTATGTGACCCTGGCTAAGCTGTGTGAACTTCCTGTGCCCCACTTTTCTTATCTGCAAAGTGGGAATATTAAAATCTACCCGGCATGGTGGCAGAGAGGGAAGTGTAAATCTTCTATCCAGGTGCCTGGCATGAACGCGCATTACAAAGCTGGCATCTTTCATAGTAGGTACAGAATACATGTATGTTGTTGTTTAGGTAGGTGTACCTGAGATGAATGAGGAGCTCATGTGGATAATGAGGCAGTTCAGGGCACCCTGGTGACAAGTCACTGTCCACCTTTGAGTACCCTTCTTGTCTTGTCACTGTCCTGTCATTTGCTTAGAGCTCATCTAACTTCACAGCTAAGTTTCATGGGAGGACAAGCATCTTGTCCTTTAGATGCTAGCTGGTGGAGTGGATACCAGCTGAGTAAACAGGAGCCCTCAGTTCTGAGGGCTACCTCGGTCCATTAGGCAAACCATTCAGCTGTCATTGTGTGGGCCCGACACCAAGCCATGAACCATGGAGATGCTGTTATCCTCGTTTTGCAGACAGGGAAACAGAGACATGAAAAAATGGAATGACTTACCAATGAAAGAAACATCAGTTATTGCCAGAGAAAAGGGTAGACTCTTAATCTAGTGCTATTCTTCTATACCACACCGCCTCCCAGACCATCAGGAAAATGATGTAATCTAGCCCAAGAATTTTCCTCTGGAAGCTCCCCACCAGCCTGTCTATCTGAAGATAAAAACAACCACAAATTCAGTTTACATCTTCTTTTACTCCCTAGCCTGTTTGAGCCAAGGCTAAATGGTGCCAATTTGCCTATGGTGGTTTTTATGATGTGGGCTGGGATCACTGGGGACTGTTCTGAAACCATCAAATTCATTTCAATTAGAAGTGTAACTTAATGTCCAATTTTCAAACCAGATTCCCTAGGTAAAAGAAGGCCATTTTGTTTGCTGAGCTGCCTCAACCCAATGAACAGTATTTCTGGGTACCAGTTATGCCCAGTTGTGCACCCTGGTTGGGACATTTTCTCCAAGTTAATAAGAGGTGCAAGGCAGTGAAAAGGAGGGGTGGGAGAGTCAGCGTGCAAAATGGGGGGATGTGTGAAATTTGAACCAGTATAGATCAATTCCAGAACGCTGCCCAGGGATTCCTAAAAAAGAACCCAGGGAAAAATAAATACATCTCATCCTTATTAACACTCCTAGCCCTTAAATGAGTCCTGATGTTAATCCCTAAGAGATGCCTAAATGCCTATTTCAAATTGCTGCCCCACTTGTCTTATAAAACAACTTGTACTTCTTTTTATTCTCTCCATGTTCAAAAATAAAGGAAATTCCTTTTGCAGTCTAGGGCCAAGGAACAACCCAGGCCTGGCTTTGATTACTGAAAGCCGGAGAATTTTGAGTGAAAGCTGCAGCCGGCTGCCAGCCTTGTTATTAGCAATAAGCATCAAGCCATTCTCGGGAGAGCAGGGGCCTTTTGAGAATGTCAGACAGCAGCCTGCACCTCCCTTTGACAGCACCTGCAGTCACCGCTGGAGGTACAAGCCTGTCCAGAACTCCATTTCCCCTTGGCTGAATCAGCAGCCATAATCAACAGAGAAATAACCCCTTATATTTATATAATATCTACCTACAAGCAACTCAAATGGCTGTGCTCCTGTTTAAGATTCTACAATGGCTCCCCACTGTCCCTCAGACCAAGTCCAAACTCATGGGTTTATTGTTCCAGGTCTTGTGACAATAGAGCCCACCTTAGTTATGCGGGAACTTTTTTCTTTTCCTTTCCTTTTCTTTCTTTCTTTCTTTTTTAAAACCGGCTTTCCAGTCAAGATATTCTTCTACAGCCTGAGAAGTTTACTGTGGAAAGAATGGAAAGATCTCCAAACCTGGAAGGCTTGGTTCACCCCCGCCCAGCTCTATCCCAGCCACAGGATTGGGGCAGGCAAGTTACTCACCCTACCCAGGACTCAGTTTCATTCTCATTTATAAAATGATGCATTCAGAGTAGATGATGCAATGTAACACGTCCTTAGTGCATCTGAAATCTTATATTTTCTTTGCTCTGTCCACAGCCCTTTCCAATCCTTTTCTCTCCACCCTGCTTCTATTCTAGAGCCTGGAAGAGCTAAAGTGCTCACTTCCCAGCTTCTCTCTTAGCTAGCAATAAGACACTGGGAGGGCTGCTAGTGTGGCAGATGGCTGTGACTCCCCGTGTTCCATGCCACAGCCCACCTCTTACTTCAGCCACAGCTGCAGTGGACAGTTCCGTGTTGTGACTCACCTCATGCAGACAGCATCCAGCCTCGAGCGTGTGATGTACATCGCCCTGCTCTCCACTCCAGGGCCTTCTCTGACACTATGGCAGCCCACTGGGCCTGCATACAAGCAAAGCCTGGAAGTGTGAGATTCACACTCTTGGGACCTACTGTCAATCAATGGGAGACAGAGCCTAGTGGGTAGATGTTCTAGCCACCTGTCCTTCAGATGTGCAATCCTGGGAGGCATCATGTACACTCCTCAGGAGGTCCAGGTGCAATGGAACCCCTAGGGCCCAAGGCAGCAACGTCTTTAACATGCCCTTATGTTGTCTTTTTCTTCTTTCCTTGCTCACTCCCCTCCAGGGATCAGTTACCAAATAAACCATGGGCACTCAAGTGTTTGTTTTGGGCTTTGCTTTTGGAGACACCCAAACTAAAAGAACTGACATCGCCTTCCTTCTTCTATCTTGAATGCAGATACAGATGTAATGGCTGGAACTAAGTGGCTGTTTTGGGACCAGCATGAGGGAAAGTTTACAAAAGTGTAGGAAATGCCATCTCTGACATCTTTGGGTGACTGAATCAACACTAGCAACTCTGACTTTCAGATTTCTTGCTATGAGAAACTACCCCTTCCTTATTTAAACTATTCCTACTTGGATATTTTCTTACTTGAAACTGGACACAATCCTAATCGATATGTTAAATTGTGCTCCATTTTAAATCTCTGCCTTTGTCCATGTTGCTCTATCTGAAGCACCCTCCCCACTCCTTCTGTTGCTCTAAACTGCCTTTTTGTTTCATGAACCAGATCGATGCTCACCTCGTCCTAACATCTTCCCTCCAAAGAACCATAGTCTTCTGCATTTTATAAAATTCTTCAAAAACTTTGTGTACGTTGAGAAAAATGCAATCTTGTGTTTGCCACTAGGCAGCCTTGGAATTGCTCCAAGTCATGGTTCTTCTTAGGGTGATCTCACCTAGACTGGGAGTTTCTCAAAGACAGGGCCTGGATTCACTTTTGTCTTTTACGACCTTCTGCACATGATAAAAGGACCTTGTATAAATACAGTGGAGTCATAGGCCATATGCACTTTACTTAAGCAAATTAAACCATGGCTATGTGATAGTGAGTATGAGCGAGAGGGAGAACAATTTAGGTTGGGTGGGTGATTCCTCACCGATTGTCTAGGATGGAGGAGGTTCCCTTGGTTACCCTAGGCTCCTACATTTCTCTCTTTCCTAATGTGACTGTTTCCTTCCACTGGGTATGACTTTAATATTAAAAGCTACTTACTGTTTTTGTTTTGTTTTGTTTTTGTTTTCATATAACAGTGCAAGCCAACTACCTTATCTGGTAGCCCAGGGAAGAAAGAGTGCCCTATTCCAACACTGCAGGGGCCGTGGCTGTGCCAAACTTATGAAGGAGCAGATGCAGCTCTCCAATGTGTTGTGCCTCTGTGGGTCTTTGACTATGTGTGATGTTACTGACTGATGGAAGAACACAAGCCCCATGCAAGGGGCCCCCAGTTTGCTCATGGCCAGAGCTGCCTTCTTCGTGATTATGCTCTGCTTGGGCCATTTCCTCCACTGCCAAACTTGGCCCCTGTTCCAAGCCTAGATCCACATTGTCAGGGCTTGTTGCTCTTTGCCACAGGGCCCCGGCCATGTGGACTGAAATAGCTGGAGGGACTTGTTCAATTGCTTCCTGTTCATGGTCTTTTGCCTGCCTCCGTTGCCCCATGAATAATCACTTGGTTCTCCCTCCACAATGTGGCTCAGATTGATTGGTCTTTGTTTATGTTCCCACCAGTCCTAGATGAGGCTCTCCATACCTCTTGTCATAGCTATTGGAATAGTCTCCTAACTACCTCCTCGCTGCCTCTCTTGCGTTACAGCACGCTGTCCCGTACGCTGCCAATAGGGTACTTCTAAAGGGTGGAGCCGAGCAAGACATTTCCTTACTGGGAATCTTTCAGTGACTTCCCTTTTCCTACAGAATAAAACCTAGATTGCTTATTTTATTATATTTTCTAGTTAAAATGAACAAGGCACTATTACAAGAATATGCTTTATACTTACAGACCTCCACATTTGGCTCATGCTAGTCCTCCCTCCCCCATGGAATGTTACTCCCCCATTTCAACATTTGGGGGCCTCTCCTCATCCTTCAAATGCCCCATCCTGCCCTAGATGCTTTCCAGTTATCTTCAATCAAATTAAAATTTTCCTCCCCTTTTCATCCACGGCAGTACATACTTCTATAATAGCATTCATCAGATATGCCCTTGCATTGTATTTATTCATGTGTGTGGACTATCTCCTTGCTAAGGTGTCACCCATTTTGTATATTCCAGTGGCATGGGATGGAAAGAGAGGGGATGGATGGTGTGGTGGCCAGGGTGGGCACACCAAACCTGGGTGGCAGCACATAGGCTTCGATGACACCAATTCACAAAGTGATCCAGGATATTCAAATTCTGCACATGAAGAAAGTTAAAGGATCATTACCTCAACCAGTTAATTTCGAGTATATTTTCCTTTGTACAAGAGCACTATATCATACAAATCTGTATAAATATACTTTAAAGTGCTCTTTTAATAACTATACAATAAAAATTCTAAGAGGTATGAAAGTAGTGAGTTACGGTGCTAAATGGTGGCATGGTGCTAAATGGTGACTTTTTTCTGATTGGTACATAAAATATTGGTAGGTCTTACAATTAAAGGATCTCAGATTCAATGAAATACCTCCTGCCACAAAGAAAAAAATATATAAGGGGCAAGAGGACATGTAATGGGGCTCCTAATCCTATCTTGAGCATCAGGGAGGGCTTGCCTGAGGAAGTGACATTAAGTTGAGAGCCATGCAAGGAAAGGACGCTGGGAAAGGACCCTTTAATTTTCTTAGGAAGAAGGAAAGAAATATACAGCCCATATTTCATCCTACTTTCATGAGATTTCCCCATCAGTGGGCTAGACTGCCAGCTCCCTTAGATACAGTTCAAGGCTGACTATGCTGTATTCGATGATGTCCCTGCCTCTTAACCTGGGGAAGAATGACACTGACTGTGGCAAGGAGTACTCAGCTTTTCAGGGCAAACAGAAAAGTCAACAGCCCATTCCTCAAGTTTAAAATCTCCCCATTGCTGCTGTGCACGGTGCCAGAATCTGACATTGAGTTTTCAGATCTTAAGCCTTCCTTTGGTTTGGGGCTTCATTTCTATGTGCTCACTACTTTGAAAGGCATTGCTAGAAGAAGGGTTTAAAAAATTCTGCCTTTGCAACAAGGGAATGGGATTGCTGATCTTGGATGCACACAAAAAGGAGTGAACCACAGCCTTTGGAGGTTTCCAATGTGTACTTCAAACCAGAAGCTAGATGAAAGTGAAATAAACAAAATTATATCTTTGTAATAAATATAAGCCAATAGGTTAAGCAATAAGCAGCCAGATGTGGTAGGGATGGTGACATCTACTTCCTTTTTCATGGAAGATATGGCAAATTGATCATGAGACTCTCTCTTCCGATGGCCAGATCAAACCTTAGAATCCTGCTCATCACACTGGTGCCAGGAAGCCCTTGCCTATCAATTAGGGAAATGATTGATTAGGGCTTTGCTACTGGGGGAAGGAGCACTGGAAACCCAGCCAGGACACCTTCTGGTATGTATGTCTAGCTCTGTTTCCAGCCAGCTATGTGACCATGGACAAGTAATTTCATCTCTCTGGGCCTCAGCTTTTTCATCTGTAAAAGGAGGGAGTTGGTCTGATGCTATCTAAGTTCTCTTCTATTTCTCACATTCTAAAATTATGAAAAGCAAATAGTAGTAGCATTGGAAATCCATGTGGGCTTAGAAATCACATCAACATTTTGTAGCTATACTGTATGCTCAGGGTGGCTGCTAAGTACTCAATAAGGAAACAGAGAAATGTAAACCTGAACACTTGAGTCTATCATCAGGTCTGGGGGGTGACACTTAACACTTAGGAAAATGGGAGACTCTGATACAGAAAGAGCCAGTGGGGGCTGGGCATGGTGGCAAGCACCTGTAGTCCCAGGTACTCAGGAGGCTAAGGCAGGAGAATTGTTTGAGCCCAGGAGTTTGAGGTTGCTGTGAGGTAGGCTTATGCCACGGCACTCTAGCTGGGGCAACAGAGTAAGACTCCGTCTCAAAAAAAAAAAAAAAAAGAGCCAGTGGGAATTCACAGAGGGAGAGTTCAACTTGTGATAGTTGGAGTTGTATCAGTCAGCTATTTCCACAATAGTGCTGTGTAACAAAAAGCCCCACAAAATTTCAGTGGCATATAACAATAAACATTTATTTCACTCCTAGCTCTGTGAGTTTCAGCTAGTCTGGGCTGGACTCAGCTGATCCCAGTTGGGTTTGTTCATGCATCTGTAGTCAGCTGTGGGGCAGCCAGGTGGCTCTGCTGACCTCAGTTAGGCTCACTCACATATCTGAGGGTCTTCTTGTTATCAGCTGATCTAGAATGGCTTTGCGTGGTGTGACTGGGGAGACTTGGCTCTGCTCCTTACATATTTCTTCCTCTAGCTGGCTGGCTCAGGCATGTTCTCATAACAATGGATTTGGTACAAGAGCACAAACAGAAACACACAAATGCATACTCAAGCTTTGCTTGCATCACTCTGCTAACTTTCCATGGGAGGAGGAAGACCATCTGCAGAGTTGCTTTAATAACTTACAAGATATATTACCCTTGGGACTGAGGGCTATTTTCTTCAAACCCAAACTTATAATAATGTGGCTTTCTGAGCCACTTCCATACATGACAGCCAATCTGTACAGATAATTTGGATGCTAAACTCCAAAACTTTCCAGCACTACCAGATAGTTTAGGAGGTCAAAAGAGGAGGAAGGGTGATGCCTTAGGTTTTGACCTTGGATAGGAATTGAATGGGATAATCTTTAATGCCCATTCTTTTTGGATTTTTCTGAATTGGTGCTCAATAACCATTCCAGACCAAGCTTCAACACCATCATAGTTCTGCTGGGCCCCAGCTGCTCCCACCCCTGCTCCTTGGTCACTTGTGTTTCCTAGCCAGAGCAGCCCAGCCTCTGCTTCCATTCCTGCAGTTGGGAAGTGCCACCATGATAGCCTTATTGGGTTTTAGCCTGGCTTCCTCTTACCTACTGTGGGGTCTCCAGCACCAGGTCCAAACCATGAAAGCTTTGGCTTCCCTAGAAGCTTCTGGAGAATCTGAGGAACACAGCTGGGATGTGTGGGGAAGTTAACACTCCTATAGTGTGAGCTTTGATGAGAGAGACAAGTGGTGAGAAGGGATTGGCATCAGCACCCTTCCATCAGATGGTTTCAAATGCATTGGTTCCATACAGCTTCTTTGAAGACGTCTGTCATGACTGAGTTGTCTGCTGCGTATTTTGTGAAATGTAGCACCTTGCATTCATTTTCCTCCCTTCCCTTTCTCACTTCTCTTTTCCCCTCACTCCCACTGTCCTGTCACCTACCTCATAAAACATCAGCAAGTATGTTGGCCAGAGCCTCTGCTTTCCTGGGGACCCCAGCTATGATACGAATCAGACTTTATTTCTATAGTTTGGCTTTTCTGGTACTTAAATGCAGGGAAGGGGGCCCCAGATTTACTGGGAGATTTTATTACACATACCTTCTTTCACCTCAAATACATAGACACTTTGGTAAAATGGCATTTGGGTTTACAATCGAGTTTCCTATGAGGCTACACTAGGAAGGAACACTCACCAAGAATAGATCATTGGCTGACAGATGTGAATCATTGACCCGATGAGACTGAGTTCAGACTTTGGTCTTAAGACTAGCTTAGGACAAAATTTCAAGGCAGTATAAGACTTTCCTTGGTACTTCCTTACCTTTCTTCATAAGAAACCTCACATCATCTTCCTACCAAAGAGGTCTCTTTCTTCTTATGTTCTAAATTTAAGCAGGGAACAAGGCTAGAAAGAATATGATAATCTTGGGTTAAAGTGATAGCTTATCATAACTTGAAGTATTACTACCACTCAGGTAATTTCATTTTAATAGGGAACCCTTGAAAATAAAAGACCATCTCTATAGTGACCTGAATATATAATAGTAGAAAGTCAGGCACCCTAAAAATTGACAGCTAAAATACTCTGTGGTGAGCTTTTGCTTATGTGACCCTACAGAGGTGACTGTCCCTTTTTTGTAAGGTGAAGCAGAAATGGTTATCTTACCAGGAAATTGAGCCTCAGAGAGGTAACGTAACTTGCCCAATATCACTCAGCCAACTAGTAGCAGAGTAGAAATAGCTCTACCTCTTCTGTTACTATCCCAGGGTGATGTGAAAGAGATCAGAATTTGGGAGGCCCCTCCCATAACACTGTGAACTCACAAAAAGGTTCTCTTTGCAGTCTGATGGATTAAGAAGGTCAGCAAATGGAGGTCAAGGCAGGTGGGAGCATGGAGTTGTTCAGTCTAAGACCAGGCTGCCTTTCATCTTGAATCAAGTCCATAATTCAAAAGGATGAGGCCTGAGGATTCTTCCCAGTCCCAGGCAGAGCGGCAGCTGGAGTGGTGGATTTGGGAGGCTAAAGACCTACTTTTGAGTTAGAGGGTCCACAGCATTGAGGACACGTGCTGCCAAGAGCGGAGCCGAATGAAGGGCTATTAACGAAGAGGTTGTTTCCTCTGCTAAGGTGCTAAGCAGCCCAGGAAAAACCCTTTGGCTTCTCTTATCCTCAATTCCCTGAGAAAAACAGAGGCAAGACCTTCCTTACCTACCCTGAAGGTTTGTTGTGAGGTACTACAGGGAAAATTCTTTCTAGATTTAAGTGCTGCACAAACACAAAATGCTGTTGGAAAAGGTAAACGTCCCACAGTAGAGCACACAGTGGCTTGACGGAAGAGACTTCTATTAATTTCCTGTTGCTGCTGTAACAAATTAACACAAACTTGGTGACTTAAAGCAACACACATTTGTTTCCTAACAGTTCTGGAATCCAGGTGTCTAAAATTAGTCTCACTAGGCTTAAGTTAAGGTAATACCAGAAAGACTGGTTCCTTCTGGAGGCTCAGAGGGGTGAATCCACATCTTCACCTCTTCCAGCTTCTAGAAGCCATCTGCATTCCTTGGCTCATGGCTCCTTTCTCACATTGCTCCAACCTGTTGCTTCTATCATTACATTGCCTGCTACTGACTTTGGTCCTCCTTCTTCCCTCTTATAAGGACCCCTGTGATTACATTGGGCCCTCCCAGATAATCTGGGATTATTTCCCCATCTCAAGATCCTCAACTTAATCACATTTGCAAAGTTCCTTTTGCCTTGTAAGGTGACATATTGACAGGTTCTGGGGATTCGAATGTGGATATCTTTGGGGGCCATTATTCAGCTTTATCATAAGGCCCTTTTTCCCCTCTCCAACAGAGTTACTCTCTACACCATCCCCAGAAAGTGTCCTAGCACAGCCTGTCAGTATCCTGACCATATCCTTACAGTACTTAACATTTTTGTGTAATGTTAGCTGAACTTCCAGCTGCCAGCATCTGCATCTCTGCCTGAGGGCTTTTGGTCACTGGAGCCTGCTCTGCCTGTGCAGAATAGGTGCCAAGAAATTGATTTCCCCATGCCCTCCCCCTCCTCTGGGAGGAGGCCTTAACCCTGTGATCCCCAACCCCTGGGCTGTGGACCAGGCCACAGAGCTCTGCCTCTGCTGCACCCCCCCCACACACACCCACCACCATCCACGGAAAGATTGTCTTCCATGAAACTTAGGAAGGGGAGGGTTGCACAGCAGGAGGTGAGTGGTGGGCAAGTGAATGAAGCTTCATCTGTATTTACAGCTGCTCCCCATCACTTGCATCACCGCCTGAGCTCCGCCTCCACCTCCCCTCTTCCCCCCACCCCCTGCGTCTGAAGAAATATTGTCTTCCATGAAACTGGTTCTTGGGGCCAAAAAGGTTGGGGACTGCTGCTCCTGATGGGATCTGGTGGATATATACCCCAGCTCTCTTGCCCCTTGGTTAGGATAACTGAGGTATGTCCTATACTGCCCCCAGAGCTCCCCAGAGGGATGGCTCTCTAGTAATCCATAGTGGTAACAAGCTTGATAACACACCCTTGGCTGGCTGCCTACCCTGTCCTGTCTGTCTTCTCCCACTCTTCTAATAGAAGAATAATTGGGAGATAATTTCTAGAATTACCTCCCAAATCAACCATTTCACTCAAATCCTTGCCTCTAAACTAAGACATAAATCTTGCTAGTATTTGTTCCAAGCCTTGTTCATGATGTTCTCCTGCCTGAAGCACCCTTTATCTTCTCCTGCCCACCTGCTTATTTTTTTGAGCCCTCCTCTTCCCTAGGGTCTTCCCAGCACTTTTGTGCCTACCAATCTCTCCTCTTCCTGTCCATCCCAAGTGGTCACAATAGGTTATCTGTATCAAATAATTGGGAGAGACAGTGTAGCATTAAGATTTAGACAACAGATTCTGAACTTGCTACCTGAGTGATACTGAGAAAGTTACTCTCTCTAAGTCTCAAAATGGGGATGGGAACAGAACCGACTTCCTGGGTTTGCTGTGAGAAATAGATGTCAGCTTAGTTTTCTTAAAACAGTGCTTGGCACATAGCAAACACCTTATAAGTGGTTGCCTTTATTGGTCCCTTTAGGAAGTTAGTAGACAGTGCACTGACAGCATTGCATGAACCAACCTCTCATACACTTATCAAACCTGCAATTAAACAATTATTTTATTTTATGAGTTCAATGTCATTTTCTCCTCTAGACTGTAGGCTCTTTGAGAGCAAGAACTAGTCTGTGTTTATCTCTGCTTAGTCTCAATGCCTGGAACAGGGAATTGGTATTCGATAACATTTTTTAAATGAATATGATTGCCTAGAGGAGAGCCCGAGAAAGGAACAGTCTAAAGAGAGCGGAAAGAGGGAGCGCCCACAGGGGAAAAGACAAACAGCTTCTTTATAGTTCTGCCTGGAGCTCAGCAGATGCCTGAGTGTGGCCAGGAAGCCCTGGGCAGCACTTAGAACCACTTTGGCCTCGGGACTTGTAATAGACAGAGACACACTGCCAGCTTCTGTTTCAACGAAGGCCTCACTGCCCAGCTGCGAGGAGTGTGGTCAGCAGACAGCCTTCAGCTGTAAGCTCCTCCGGGGGAGCACCTCAGCTGCTGAGAGCTGTCTGGCCCAAGGTCATGACTTTCCCTGGGGTGGTCCAAGTCTAGTGATTTCTGCCCTGCATGAGACTTTCTAGGAGCGATCCTTGCCCAGAGCACCCCACTGCATTGGCCAAGTCTTAGTTGTGGCTGTAAGGCAGCTTGAAAACCCCCCACTCACCGACCTTGGCTCACTCCTGCTTCCTCCCCTCCCTTCCACAGGTGTGGGTCTCTAACAACCATCCTTCATCCCAAATGTCGTCTCTGTTTCCAGAGGGCACAACCTGGAACAGGAACAAAGACTTGGCCTCCTTGCAAGTTCAAGTCAATGCTTGAGGCTCTCTTTAGAAGTTCAGGAATCCAGAACCACACTATGTTCTTCCTCTTTGGGAGTTTAACTCCTCAGTGATGTTAAGTATCCTGACTGAAGCCTGGGAATGTTCTGAGCTCACTGTCCTGTGGCCCAGGCCAACGAGAGCTGTTTATCTTTCAACTCCACTTACAACAGTAAATAAAAAACCTCATTAATTCAGACTGTTCTTATTTGGAATTTGTGATGATCCAGAGACGGGCCTGCTGGGTATTTGTTTACTTTTTCATTATCAGGGAAAAGGAGCTTGCCAAGCAAATGGGGAATGTAAGCAGGATTGTAAAGGAATCATTTCAACAACTTTAAAGATGAAGAAAAGAAAAACCTTTCTATCACTTTAGAGGTACCAGTTTATAGACCAGAAATTCATGTGACATTCTTATTAGTTTATTAAAGCAGATATCAAAATACTTTTTAAAGCAACCCATTGGTGGTCTAGTTGGCATCACTCTATGTACTTGAGTTCAACCTGACATTTACTGGGCTCCTAGTCCCTGCAGAGCATGAGGTACTCACAGAGAATTTATGGTCATAGTGGATGCTATAACCACATTAAAAAAATTTTTTTTGACATTTATTTTCAAATGTATAAAAATGTTTCCTAAATATCTGGCCCTGGCCTCCAGCCTGGTATACAAGAAAAATGACATATAACGAAACAATTTTTTTTTCTTAATCAATGTTATAACAAAATGACATTGAATGCTATTCAAGGACCTGTCTGTCTTTTCGCTTAAAGTCACGGTTTCCAAGAACCTATCAACAACATTGAGTACCTACTGTACTAGTTATACAATAAGTACTTGTTGAATGAAAGAACTCTGAGTCAGCCTGACCTTCCTTCCTGTCACTGGTCACCCAGTACCTGGACAATGTGGTCCCTAGAGTCCCAGCAGGTTGTATGTTCACTGCTCTGTTACTATGGGATGCTCCAAACAGCATGCTCACTCTCCCAAGGCTGTATACATCACAGAGGAAATTCTCACCCACAACAATCAGCTGTGATCTAAACCTTTTTGAAAAAAGACCCTGTTTAAAATGGCAGTCATGACCTTGGCTCAGCATGCTTCCTGGGGACAGAGCTGGCTGGGTTTCTGGCCTGAGGCTCAGCCTGCAGGCATCCAGAACTTCCAGACAATTACCGTTCCCCTGGAATTGCCCTCACTCCTTATTGCTATTGGTTAATTAAAGAAATCTAGGCTCCAAACTATATTACCCACCCATATGTCACATCCGATGTAACTAACGAGTTCTCAGCAGTGCAGGGTTTTGTGTGTGTGTGTGTGGCAACGTTGTTAAATTTGATGCCCTTCCATTGCCAGCATGCTTCTCTCCACGGAGAGGGGTTCCCTTTCTCCCCTGTGACTTTTTAGCCCTGCGTAAAAGCTTGAGCTCTGCCAGCTGTAATTCTGAAAATTTTCTCCAGTCACCCATGAGGCTTTTACCTCAGTTGTGTCGCCACCAGTACTTTGTTTGCACTTAGTAACTCCTTCTCATCCGAAGAGCCTCAAACACTTCCTAAACTCTTTAACTATTACCAGTCTAGGGAGACAATCCTTTTCCCCTTCTGGCAAAGCAGACTACTAAAATGGTTGGTTTAGGGACACTTCATCTAGTCAGAATTGAGTTTATTCTATTTAATTCAATTCAACAAGAGCCTGGAACCAATCCGGGTATTTTGGGGACAGTAAATAGAGATAAGGTACCTGCACTAAAGGTACAGACTTGTTGCAGAAATAAAACAAGATTCTGATAGCATTTGCAGCAAAATATACTTCATTCATTCATTCGACAAATACACACTGAGCATTGTATTAGTTAGAGTAAAGGCTAAGCCGCTGTAACAAAAAGCCCCCTAGTGAAGAAGCTTACAAAACAGAAGAGTTCATTTATCTCTCATGTAACAGTCCCAAGGTTAGTGGTCCAGGTTTGCAGGGCAACTTGGCTCCATGTGGTTCTTCAGGAATCCAGGATCTTTTGCTTTTGTGCTCTGCCATTTGTTAGGATGTTGCTCTCATCTGTAAGGTCAAAGCCAGGCCAGGGGCACATTTGTGTTCTAGCTTTATGAGAAGGTGAAAGGAATTTCAGGGAAAGCAATTTTTAAAGCAAGTGAGGCAAAGTTGTACACACATCTCCTACTTTCATCCCATTGAGGAAAACTTAATTGCATGGCCACATCTAGCTGCAAAGGAGGTTGAAAATGTCATCTCTACCTGGGTGAACAGAAAGAAAGGGGGAATGGATTTAAAGAACCAACCAAAAGTCTCCCACAAGCATCTACTATGTGTCAGACTTCCAGATCCCATAGTTACAGAAGTGATCAACAAGACATGCTCGCTAACCTCTGAGAGCTTAGATTCCGTGGGAAAGAGAACAATTAAACAATTACTCTTATAGCTGTGAAGCAGGATAGAACCCAGATATTAAGGCCTGTGGTCTTAAGCATTATGCTCTAGGAGTCCTGGACTTCAAAGCTGTCTTTTCAAATACTCTTCTGCTTAACATTTGCCAAAGACTTCCCCCAAGCTCAGGATAAAATCCAGATTTTGTGAGCACCACCCTGGGAGAGCTGGCCCCTGCCTGCCTGCCTGCCTGCCTGCCTGCCTGCCTAGCTTAGTTTTCTGGGCAGATTTCCCTCATGCCTTTGGCTTCAGTCATCATGAACTACTTGTAATTTCCTGAAAACAGACCATGTTTTCATCCCTCTATGCCTTTGCCCAAGCTCTTCCCTCTGTCTATAATACCGTCCCCCCACCCTTGCCCACCCAGTGGCCTTGAAGTTCAAGCAATTGAACCTGCTCCTTCTAATCTCCTCCTATCACGCCTGGTGCATACCTTAGTAAGGTGGTAGAAAGCATTTGGGCTTGGGAATCAGACATATCTGGCTCTAAATTCAAGCTTTGCCAATCACTTATTATGTGACCTTGGAAATGTACTTGTCCTAGGCTGTTTGGGCTGCCATAATAACGTGCCATTAACTAGGTAATTTATAAACAACAAAAATGTATTTCCCACAGTTCTGGAGGCTGGGAAGTCCAAGATCAAGGCACTGGCAGATTTGGTGTCTGGTGAGGGCCTGCTTCCTAATTCATATATGGTGCCTTCTTGCTGTATCGTCACATGGTAGAAAGTGTGAGTGAGCTCTCCAGGGCCTCTTTTATAAGGGCACTAAACCCACTCATGAGGGCTCTTCCCTCATGGTCTAATTACCTCCTAAAGGCCCCACCTTCCATCCATCACAACTCCCCTACCATCACATGGCAAGGGAGTTACGTTTCAATGTATGAATTTTGAAGGGACACAAACATTCAGTCTATTGCAGTACTGAATTTCTCTACCCAAAGAAAATACCATGAAGAGGGGAGTTGGTTAAAACTGGGTTTCTCTATCCCGTGCCTGGAACAGAATAGATGTTCAATGAAGGGTGGTTCCTATATTGCCATCATATGTCTATCTCCCCTAACATGGTGAGTGTCTGAGGCACAGACTCCACTTTGGGGTCCTAGGAGCAAAGGAGGTGCTCAATACCTGTCAGTTAAATGAGCATATGGGTTGATTATGTTAATTCATACTAAGATATAAATGAATTACTTTCATACTATCTCTTTCAGGGGCATTTGTATCTTTTTAAAGGACAGAAATATTTAATCCGAAGAAACTACCTTCTAATGGAATTTTAGACAAGCTTTTGGAGCAAAAGAACCTGGGTTCTTGCAAATCCCAGCAATTAGCTAGCTACACCTTCCAGCTATTGCTGAATCCTGTCTAAGCTACACAACCAACATCTATCTCTCTCAACTTATCCTGTCCTCTTTTCCACCAGGGAAGCACCTAACTGCTTGGTGCCGTGCCCTGAGTCAGAGGGTGGAAATATATGAAGATAATTAACTTACAGGAAGCTTCCAAACACTGGGTTCTGGCTAAAGGAAGTTAGAATATCTGGGTGTCCTGCTATTGTACCTCTGTCCCTCACCAGCTGTGTGTTTTTGACCAAGGCCCCTCCAGTCTCTGAGCTTTATTTCACTTCACTCACCTGCATACTAAAGTGGCTCATTGAGACAGCTGATATTTAAGGTAGGTCCAAGGGAGCATCCTGGGTCCCACAATGAATCTGTGTCTTGATACAAGAAAGTATCCACAACTTGGCCCATTTCTCAAAGGGCAAAAATTGCCAGATTCAAAAGCTCAGCAATGCTAAGAATGCTCCAGAGACTGGGTCCTTCCATGGCCCAGACCCCCAGAGTGGCAGCTCAGCCCTGCCCTGTCCTGAGGGCCTTCTCTTCTTCTCTCAGCCTCCTCTGATGACTCAGGTCAAGGCCAGGGATCTCCGGTCAATGCCAAGGATCTCCAATCAAGACTCTTGCTTTTCTTTCCTATGCAGCCCCAGCCCTGCCTCCTTAGCCCATTTCCTGCTAGCAGACACTGTCCTCCTCTCCTACAACTCTTTGTTCAGGCCCATGTCAGTCTTGCTAATTATTATTCAGTCCAAACACCTCTGTCATTCTGGCATTGTCATTGATTCAAATTAAGAGCCAGACTAATAATTAATGCAAACTGTCCCTTCGTCCTCACCCCCTGACTGATGGATTTTCAGTGTCAAAACATTAACCTTTAGGTTTGGGACCTTGATGCATTCAAACCCCATAAGCACCTGATAAGCAAGCAAACTACAGAACCTTTTCCTAAATCAGCTCTTTCTATCTCATCAGCCCTTATTTATCTACGCAAAACGATATTTATCTTGGGAAAGAAAACAAACTTATATTCACAAAGACACATACATAGAGAACCAAGCTAGCCATTATTACTGCAAAGGTGGAATTTGAAAGCTATTTAGCAGTTCTCCTGATGTACTACAATAGGATTGACAGCTGAGGACAACTGAGTCCCCAGAAGATACCCCAATGAAGCAGTATGCAGACTCCCGTTAGGAACTCTGTCAAACCCAGAGAGTAGGACCAGACTCCTCTGAGCATGAATGAGGTGTCCCAGTTATCTATTTCTGTGTAACCAACCACCCTAAACATTATTGGCTTGAAACAACAGCAATCACTTACTTGCTCACGATTCTGCAATTTAAGCAGAGCTTGTTGGAAAAGGCTTGTCTCTGCTTCATGTGGCATCTGCTGGGACAGCTCAACTGGGGGTGGAAGATTTACTTCCAAGATGGCTCACTCATGTGGCTGACAAGTTGGTGCTGGCTTTTTGCTGGGAGTTGAGCTGGGGCTGTGGTTGAGAGCCTTAGTGCTCTGCCATGTGGCCTTTCCCTGTGGTTTGGGCTTCTCCCAGCATGGCAGGTGGTTTCCAAGAGAGAGTGCCCGAAGAGTGAGTGTGCAAGAGGATAAGCCCCAAAGTGCAAATGATTATTAAGCCTCTTCACGCTTGCTAGTGTCCCATTGGCCAAAGCTAGTCACATGGCCAATCCCAAAGTCAGTGTGAGAGGGGACCGTAAAGAAGTCAACACCATGAGGCATGGCTCACTGGGGGGAGGAGATGTAACAGTCTACCACAGATGATGACTGAAGATGAAACACTAGGATGAACTTTCTTTAAACATCACAACTACATATCTTATAATTTGAATGTTTTTAGCAACTTCTGTCCAATCATTTCTTTTGAACAAGAAAATAAAGGCAGGGCCACTTTAGTTTTCTTGTTTGTAACACTAAAGAGTCTGGTTGCTCTAGAGCTGTCCGAGGTCCATTTTGATTCATTTGTGCCATTCATGACGTCTTAACCCAGTGGCACCATTCTTTGCTCTCAAATTTCCCATCAGCTTCTACTTAGGGATATTTTTCTCATGCTGCAGCCTCAAGATATGGAGGAGATTAAACTTGCTAGGTGTTTGAATTAAAAACAGAAACCTCTTAATGCATGGACTCAGAGAGCTGGAGGGAAGCCAAGCCATCATCTGGCTCACACCCCTCATCGGAGAGACAGAGAGAAAAGCTGAGGACCCCTCCTTGGAGAGGAGCAGGGGAGGAACTAGCCTAAAATAGCTAGAGAAGAGGTCATAGAAATGGGATGGGACTCTGGAGAGCCAATCATTCTCCATGGTCCTTTGTCTGACCTAAGTTTGGACTTTGCTATAAAGCCAAGGAGATCACACACACACACACACACACACACACACACACACACAAAATCAAAGAGAGCACAAGCAATGACATAAAAATTAGTAATGAAAACAAAAACTAGAAGGCAAACTTGGCAAGTGGTAAATATTGTCTTGAATCCTCAGTCTGAGGACTTATTTGTGTTTCCAGTAAAATAAGAGCATCATTTACCTAAGGTTCTTGAAACTAATTTGTTCTCCTTGGTAGGTCCAATGAGATACTTATTGAACCAAAATCTGAATGATTTGTGCTGCTGCTAAGAGTTGACAGGTATCCTCAACAAGGCAGGTTTCATAGTTGGCTCAGCCCCCAACTTCTAACAATAAAATGTAAGTCCTTATTAGGAGTAATGAACCCTTGAAAGTCATGGTCCTACGGTACTTGTGGGATAAAGAGTAGTTTTTACAATTCTCCTGGTGGGTCTCTTCTTAGAAGCTTGTGACAAGTTTAGCTAAAAACTCTTCTTTCCAAGCAGGTAAAGTAGACCCCCCTCAGCCTGTACAGTGCAGTGGCAGTTCCATGTGTGATTTGTACTTCCCTTAAAATGAACTGAGCAATCCCAGTTCTTATTCTGCACAGGAGCTGGGAAGAACTGAGACCATCTCATTTCCATCAAGATGGAAGAGCTGGATCTTGGCTTATAACTCTGTAAAAAAAAAAAACCTGAATAATGTGGCCATCCTTGGTTGAGATCTCAGGCTCTTTGCAGTCACTACCCTCCCCCCTCCAATGGGTTGCTTATTAGCAGCATGCTCAGTATCTCTCTTCTAGATTTGGGGAGGAATGATGGCTTCAGGAAGACTGAGGGAGGGGCCGTCACATGCACCCAGCTGCATACTTCGTAGCATGGTTGCAGTAGATATCAACACACTTGTATGACTTGCCACATCCATCCATCTATGTATCCATCTATCCATCCATCTATCCATCCATCTATTCATCCATCCATCCATCCACCCATCTATCCATCATCCATCCACCATCTATTCATCCATCCATCCAACAATTCATGTATCCATCCATCCATTTATCCATCCATCCATCCATCCATCCATCCATCTATCCATCCATCAATTGCACTTGTATATAATGAGCAACAGTTAAATGCAAAACATTACATTTAAGAACTTGAAGATAAGCTTATAAACCAATTGAGGGGAATACCAGGAGAGGGAAAAATTTGCATGGAGGCCACAGTGTTTGAAGGCAGCACATGGCAGTCAAAATGGGATTAATTGCCAAAGATTTCAGATTATAAGAACTGGTTTTTAGGAGAAGGTGAGGATGGGAGGGGTTGGGAGATGGTCATGAACTCAGTTGGACTCACCTGCATATTCTTTACCTTGAATTCTCACCTACAACCGGAAATTTCCAATATCTTCACTTTATAAATGGGACATCTTGGAGCCAGAAATTTAAGTGACCTTAAACAAAGCCATGAAGTTTGCACATGGTAGAGGAGGAATTAGAGATCAGGTCTGTTTGGATCCAAAGGCACTTCTGTCCACTACTCCATGCTACCTCCTTGAGACAAATGCCAACCAAACACCTTGTTTACTACATACTGCAGCACTTGGAAGACCCTTGCGTTTGCAAACATGCTAAGGAGGGAGATGTTTAGGAGTAAGCCTTGGTGCTCTTGGGCCTTGTTTCACATTAACTGTAGTGGATTAGGTGCTTGCTGCTCAAAGTGTGGTCTATGGACCAGCAGCATCAACATCACCTGGGAACTGGCTAGAAATTCAGAATCTCAGGCCATACTCAGACTTACTGAATGAGCATCTGCATTTTAATAAGATCGCCAGGTGACTCACATGCACATTAAAATTTCAGAAGCACTGGTTTTGAAGACATAGGACTATACCTCAATTTTAGTAATCTTAGAGTCATGCATCAATATCAGGCTTAAAATAAAAGATAAATTAGGAGGGGATTCTGTGTTTTTAGGAATTCCACTCAGTTCTGTTAATTGTTCATTGTTCTTATTGGCATTCAAATTATGATGCCATGTGTAACTTCTCAGGAATGTATTTTGCACTTCCATTCATACCACAGGGAAAGGGAGATAGCTTTCATCCACTGGGGAAGAGGAAGCTTCAATTTGACACAGAAGAAATAAACTGCAAAAAAGGAGAGGAATAAGGTTAATATGTGCTGAGGAAGTTTGGAAAGCTGGATGGAAAGAGGGTTGAAGTATGTCTGTGGGATGGACAAGACTCTAATCCTTGTGGATTGAAAAGCGTCCTCTCTCCTCCTCTGCTCCCGACAACCTAAAGGGCATAGTTTACCCTCAGCTACATGGCAGCAGATCCCTATCTTTAACTCCTCTTCCAGCCAGGCTGAGGCTACACAGAACCTTTTGCTCCCATGATGAAGGCAGGTGTGCCCTGGGTGGTCTACGGCCCCTAGATTCATCTCCAACTGCTCAGCCTGGTTGCTGAAAGCAATTGAACTTTTTCCTTTGCTTCCCAGGGGCTGCAGGAGTTCCTCCAGAATGTTAACAGCATGGTGGCACTGCATTTACAGAGATGATTTTCCATGTCTGAGATTCCTGCCTCCCTCCCTCCGTGCCCGGAGGCCTCTTCCTAGGCTCCTTCCCTGGTCTGCTTCTAAGCATCTTTCCACCTGCCCTCGTCTGGTTTGGGCCTGCTGGTGTTCTCTCTCCTCCTCTTTTCCCTGCTCTGTCCCCATCAGCCCTCCAAGCTCTTTGCTACAGTAGAGGTCCCCTTTCCTGATCAGGGATTGCTGGGAGGAGTCCCCAGTTCAGCCCTGCCCCTGAACCTGCCAGGCTGGCCCCAGGCTTCAGCCCTCACTGACTTTGAGACTCTTTGCAGCTCAGTCAATTGTTATGCTAATGGTTTTCATGTACAGGTGAGCATTCTGGGAAGGCTTGGGGCTGGAGTGGCGAGGCCAGGATAGACCGTGCATGAGAGGGGCCTCTGGGAGGGGAGCTGGAGGGAAGAAATTCAGCCCTGTTCCCCACAATGGAGTCAATGCAACCCAGCTTTCCAGTGAGACACAGCCCGGGCAGCCTACCTCACCCACCAAAGCTTTCCCTCGCTCTGTCCTGCGGACCTGGGTGAAGAGGTGGTTTCTACTCTCCCTGTCTGGGGGAAGTTACTACAGTTTCTGAGTTCTGATGGTAAAGAAACAGGGTAATTTCTAAAGAAATGTTTGGATTTGAACAAGAGGTTCTGAAGGATCCTCCTATCTTCATTACCATGATCAAGTTCCTTTTAGTGTCTGACTCCCGAGCTCGACCTCTATCTCTCTCAACCTCTCTTTCTGTCTCTTTGTCTCCCTCTAGGCCTCTCCCTGTCTCCCTCTCTGTCTCTCTTTGTCTCCATCTATCTCTCTGCTCTCTGTCTGTCCTTGCTCACTCTGTGTTTCTCTATTTGTTCTCCGTGTGTCTCATTCCATCTGCCTCTGTCTCTCTTTCTCTGCCTATCCTTTTGTCACTGTCTCTATCTACCCCATCTCTCTCTGCATGTCAGTGTCTGCTCTGTGTGTGTGTGTATGTATGTGTGTCTGTCTTTCTGTCCGTCTTTCTGTCTCTCTTTGATCCTATCTGACTCGCTTGCTTTTGTTCCCTCTCTGTGTGAATCTGTCTCTCCACATTTCTCTCCCTGTCTCTCTGTGTTTGTGTATATGCGTGTGTGTCTCTGTCTCTCCCACTGTCTTCTCTCTGTTCTCTCAGAGGTTCATGGTCCCTGAGCCATTCTTGGGCAAGGTGTCTTCTTCTGTCCCTGCACTTACACTTGGCCTCCCCTGTGCAGTTTGCTCTCAGATCTCCACTCAGGGTCCCCACCCTGTCAGCTGCGAGTGGGTGGCTCTGGGCATCTGTCCGGTGGTTCCTCTGTGGGCAGGCTTGGTGCTCATAGCTGTTCTGCCACCCAGAGCCTTCCCACACTGGCAAAGGCAGTGACACTGGAGGGACCGATGGCTTGCATGGGGATTCAGTGCAGGAACTCAATTCCCACTGGGAAAGCAGAGATCACGCCCATGCATGCCACACACTGACACTCAGACACAAACACTCTTACACAGATGCATTTTGGTAGACACACTGATAACCCACTGAGATCCACCATCAAGGAAGGACTTGTTGCCTAGCTGCTGGTAGTGCTATCAGTGGACACCTCTAGCTGTCAGCTTTTTCAGGGCTGGTCTTAGCAGAAGAGAGTGACTTAACCCTTCCTGGGGTAGCTCATATTCAGTGGGTGATTTATTTATACAGAAATATAAAGGCTTGGCCATCTTTAACCATCTCTGAAAGATCATTCTAGCTCCACAGCTCCCCATGAGGTTGGCCAAGGCCACTGGGCCTGTTTCCCGGCAGCTGGTGAGCTCTGTCTGCTCACTGCCACTTCCTTACTCTCCCTTCCCAGATGTTGATCTCAAGGTTTCTCCTTAATCAACACCCTGCATGCTAAACTCAGCCTCTAAGTTTGCTTTGTGGGAAACCCAGTTGGTGACACACATATTTATATGCTCTTTCTCTCTCTCCTTCTCTCCCTCCCTCTCTCTTTCTCTCTCTCTCCTTCCTTCTTTCTCTCTCAACACACACTCTCTCTACCTGATTTCCTTCTTTCCTTGATGCTTTAAATCTACCTTTTCCCTTTGTAAAGTACTGAAGTCTTTTTCCTAGGCAAAGCATTATGCCTGTGTTTCTTGTCCCCACAGGCCCCAGCAGCCTGGTTTGGACTTTGCAATTGTCTCTCGGATTGCACTAGAATCTTTGGCATTTCCATACTTCGCACTTTTTTCATCAGCCACAAAGAACACAGGTTTAGGAGCGGAGAGGAAGAGTTTGGGGTCCTAACTTCATTGCTAGCCAACTGTGCGACCTTGTGAAAGCTGCCCTCATGCCCCATGCCTCAGTCCTTGTCTGTGAAAGGAATTCCCATGAAGTCGACCTCACAGGGTAAGAGATGGCACCTGGGTTTGTGCTGGGAGGTGCTACATAATTCTAAGTTTTATTATATTAAACATATCAGGTGGATTATTTATGTCATGTGACAATTTTTCCCTTTAGTCTTAGTCTTTTCTTTTGTTTTCTTATTCTTTTGCTTTTGGTTCTCTGATTGTTCAAAGACAATGGAACCCTCACCACCACCACATGCACACACAAATAGCCCCCAGCAATTCTACTGTTTACTGAGCCCCTACTATGACTTTTCTTTTTAATGCCTCGTTTGATTCATGCAGCCATCCTATGTAGATTGTCTCTATTATTCTCTCTTATAGACAAAAGCAGAGATGTTCAGGAGGTTGAGAATTTATTCAAGGCCACATGGCAAGTGAATGCTGGTACAGAATCCAAACCTAGGGTTTATTGTGTCCAAAGCCCATACTGCACAAGGGAAGATAAGTGACCTAGATGCCATGACCAGCACCAGGGAATGGGATGGGACCAATCCATAGATGTGAATACCAGAAATCCTAGGAAAGGGATGATGACCTTGGTACTTTCTTTGGGGACTTGGTTATAGCCTAATTACTCCCCAAGATCCAGGAGAAAGCATAAAAGGTTCTGTGGTCAGGAACTCTGATATCTAATCCAAGTTCATTCTGCCTTAACCTGTTGGAGGAACTTGAACAAATCTCTTAAATGAAGTGGGTTTCCATTTTATTATGGGGTCAACAGCTGCATGATCTCTGAGGTCCCTTCTGCCTCTCAAATGCAGATCTCTTGTTGCAATACCTTTCTACCTTCTGACCTTCTAAATCCCATCCATCTCTCAGAGTGCAGGCCAAATCTCATCATCCCACAGTTGTACCCATTGACTTCAGCCTGCACGGACTTCCCCATTTATGGCTGCTCATGGGTCCTCACTCTTTCCACGTTCCTTCAGATGCTGATTCATGTGTCATGGAGCAGAGGACAAAGAACTCACCTTTGGGCTCACACCTACATTTATATGTGGACTCTAAAAATTTATCTGTTGTGTGACTTTGGGCAAGTCACCAAACCTCTCTGAACTTCAGTTTCCTCTTTGAAAGGTAGTGGTACTGCCTACTTCACAGGGTGATGGTGCGAAAACAAGACAGTGATCTTATGCATGGGAAACTTCAAGGTGTTATATAAGTTTTATGTCTTATGTGAATGCCAGTTTTGCCTCTTCATGTCCACCTGGTAGTGTACAGGTAAGACGGCAAATTCAGATGATTGTGTGAAACTCAAGGAAACCATCAGAGCTACTCTTTTCCTACATCCAAGCAGATTTTTTTTTTTTGAGACAGAGTCTCACTCTGTTGCCCTGGCTAGAGTGAGTGCCGTGGCGTCAGCCTAGCTCAGAGCAACCTCAAACTCCTGGGCTCAAGCGATCCTCCTGCCTCAACCTCCCGAGTAGCTGGGACTACAGGCATGCACCACCAAGCCCAACTAATTTTTTCTATTTTTGATAGAGGTGGAGTCTTGCTCTGGCTCAGGCTGGTCTCGAACTCCTGAGCTCACACGATCCTCCCGCCTCGGCCTCCCAGAGTGCTAGGATTACAGGCATGAGCCACTGCACCCGGTCCCAAGGAGATGTTTTTAATGTCCATGACCAAGATGATTTCATCCTCCACCTCTTTGTCTTATCTGTCACCATTTCCACA